>VXAL01009184.1:46646-95980 GCA_013399475.1 Chauna torquata
GCTTTGCTTATTGCTTATTTCTTGAAGAACTAACTTTATATTAGGTAGCAAAGTATTTCTTCCTTAGAGGAGGAGAAAGTTTGGTCTCATACTATCACAGCCCACTTGATGACAGGAGAAAATATTAACCATATGTATCTTCAAGATATTTATGGTGATAGGGTACATAGCATAATAGATTTTAAGGCTAAAAGAGGCCAATCCTCGTATATAAAACCTGTCGGATAATTTCATTGACTTCTGCAGTTGGAGACCAGAAGCTTGTTTAGTAACTATCGAACTCTTTATCACTTGCTTTTTTTGTTCTCCCCTCTGCCTCATAGGAGCAATGTAAATTTAAATGAAAGAAAATGTACAATGTGTTGAAATAACTTGGTACGTGTTGACTTGTAAGTGTCAAATATTGTTATTAGACCTGGTGGGAAGAATGAAAAAGACAGTATTCTGTGCCATGCAAAAATGCAGTGTTTGTAACACAAGCTCACAGCAACACTCCCACCCCAGCACGTTTCCTCCTGCTTTACCATATTGCTGCAAGTGATACCAGAGAGCTAGACAAAAAGAAACAGATTTTAGTTTTTCAAAGAAGCTGTATCCCTCCTTCTTTCATCTCTTCTCTGCTTATCTCTTGCTGTTGTTTAGACCCCCTGGAAGATTAAAGAACAATATGGAAAAACAAAGGGAATAACAAGAGCGTTTTTTTAAAGAAGATTTTCCTCAAGAGCCTCTGCTCTCAAATGCTTACCTTCAGGTTTTAATTTTGTTGTTTGTTTTTGTGTTTAAACACATTCCACTCTGTCATAAACACCCCTTGTGCAGTTTCCAGTGTCAGGAAGGGAAACTTTGGGCTTGAATTAATTGTGTAAAGGGACAGTTACAAGGAGAAGCAGATGGCAGATAAAATGGTGGGAGAGATTTTCTGTCTGTCTAGCCATCCGTTCATTTATTTTTCGTTTCNATTTTTCCTTTCCATCTGTCTTTGCCTGGCTTCCAAGATTGCATTGTGTGTTTCTCTAAGTGCTGTTAAGTGCCAGAGATTTGACTGAGTGCTACATTAGCTTACCTCAGCAAGAAGAAATAGTATTTGGTTATACTGAATTGGTTTTCTTTTTTTTTTATAGGATTTTTTTAATGTATGCGTTCGTGTCTGCAGAAGGCTTTTATGACAGGTTTATTATGTAGCCCATCGTAATTGGAGATATTTTACGTACAATATAGGACACATGCTTCAGGGTTTTTCTTTTCTTCAGTGCTCACACTGTATTTGCCTTGCAAGTTTTTAATCCTTATTCCCTTTTCAGCTGGTTTGCCTACTGTTAATTTTTTTTTTTTTTAAGACTTATTCAGCAAAATACTTTTTGCTTTTGTTAGCATGGGAAAGGAGAGGTTTCAGTAAGGTGGATGGGACTGTATTTGGCATTTAAGGTGACTTTCCTGAATTCTAAGCAGGTCTGATCTTAATGGTAGGTGTTGCTTTAGAAGAAACATAAACTTCTTGCCTTTGTCTCCCCAGCTGGAGCATGGGGATGCTAATGCTACTCTAAACTGCAAATGGCTGATTGAAAAGGACAGTTAAAAAATATTAACTATTGACTGTATACCTTGTTGATAGTTGTAAAGTGCTGCAGCCTCAGAAATAGACTCCCCAAACCTGACATTTCAAAACTCTTTTCATGTTTATTTCCAGAGATACACTAGTATTTTACATGTAACATGAAAATCTATGTACATGTGTACATCAAAATGCAAAGTCTGTTGTGTGGATTACTAGCCATTTCACGTTAGAGGACAGAAATGACCCAAAACAAAACTACTAAAATGTCACAGAATCCTGCTTAGAATAATGATAGAAATGTCCAGTGAACTGAATGATGTGATGTTAACAATTCCAGGATGTGGAAAATGATATGAGTACTGTGAGTTAGACAGCCAGAGCTAATGGCCAGGCATGGATGTCAGGACCTCTTAGGGGAAGGCCATGGGAACTGACCCAGGTCAGATCTGCAACTGAGAGGGCATGTATGTTTTGAAGAAAAGATCAGGAGCTAGAGGTAAGGATACTTATCTTCAGGTCATCAGAGCAAGATAATAATTTTAAAGACTTAAAAATACAAATTCTGACATCTTTGAACATCTAGAGGTTACTGTTTTGTTCTCAATGTAGTTCTATTAACTGTTCATGCATTCATCCATTCTCTGATTTCTTGTCCTGAAATAATGATTGTGTGAATTGACTGAAAAACTCCAAAAGGTTGCATAAGGTGTTAAGATTCTCGGCCTTAGTGGGGAAAAAAGTCTTTTTCCTTTTTGTTTCCAAGATCCTTGTCCTCTCTCCTTCTCTTAAGAATAGGTGCCCTGATTTACTATGGTAGGTCTATTTGTGGCGTACTTACATGTTGCTGGGCATTGCACATCACTGCAGAATCAACTCAGCCACGATATGCCACACAACCCCATCAGCAACTGCTGTGCTATTACAAAAAAAAAGATATACAAGTCATTTCTCAAGTTTGACAAACATCTATTTTGTTGTCAGCTTAAATGTATTACTTAGCTTTTTCATTATTACTTTTCACTCACCTGAGAATACTTCTTTATGCCGTAGATTTCAGTGAAAGCCATTCGGGTAAGAATTATAGGATTAAGAAATGTAAGATTAGGATCTCTTTTCATAGAAAAATGTTTTTTCCTCTCTAAGCAATTATTTTCTTGGACTACAACTGGAAGTTCCCCAAAACTCTACGCCTGAATTTCTGAAACGAATAATTCCACCATGATGATTACCATATGTTTTGTAAGGAGAGAAATAGCTGTCTGTACTCAATTTGCTTGGAAAAAACATGCATTCAAAATGTTATATATTTATAGTGGGCGCAGATACAACATGTATCTTAATGCCCTGTAAATAAATGCTTTTTATGTTTGCTGGCCATTTTCATGTTATAAGCCTTTCTGAGATGTCATTCTGTTGAAATCTTAGCTGACATGTTTTGTCTTTCCTGCGTTTTTATAACATCTCAGTAGTTTGGGGCCTGAATTCTAATAAATTCCTAAATCTGATTTTGTTATGTTATTTTATTTTTGAAATTGCATGGTCACCTCAGTGCTGCTAAGATGTTGAGAGTGAAAAGAAGCTAGAATTTTTTCTTCAATCTTTGTTTTGCAGACTTGGCAACACTGTAACATGAACTGTTTTCTACATACTCTCTTGGGAGATTCCTGGTCTGAAGAGTCTCTGATTTGTGTAAAAATATTACAGCCAGCTCCTTTGCCATATTCCCTTAGAGAATCTGAGGACATAGGAAAATTTTGTCTGTCTGTTGAACTCCTGACCATTGACTATGTGAGATACCATGTTGGAAGCCACCCATTGTAGATTAGAATAATTGCTCTGACTTCCCGACTGTTAAGACACTAGAATCAGCTTACTGATTTCCACAACGTAGTCAATCCCATCTGCAGAAAATGTTTTTATGTAATACTCCCATCAAGCTATGCAGTGGCCAACTTCATCATTTTCCTTGGCACTTCTATGTACAGATGCAGAGATAACTGCAGTATCTAGGATGCTCTTGTGAGATCCCTAAGGTTAGTACTAATTCCTTAATGACTAGCACAGTTCATTCCAATACCTCATTGCCATGTAGAGAGACACTGCTTGCATTTCCTGATGCCATTTTCAGATAAATGAATGTTTCTATTCTGAGAAATACACTAGATTCTTAAAGAGTTTATGAAAGAGGAAGAGAGCTGTTACAGTGTCGTGTAGGCTGTCTTTCCAGCCTCACAGTATCTGGCAATAAATACTTGGATAGCAGAGAGATGAAGTTGTGGAATTGAATCATGATATCTCAACAGATGGGTCATAAGCAGCCTAAACACAAGGTGAGCGCATTGTATGTTGTACATGACTCTGAAAAGATTTACACAGTTAGGTTCTACCTTAAAAGGAAATACCTTTGCTAATCTAGATCTGTACTACATTAACTTTCAAAGATAAACAGTATCTCCATTGCACTCTAAGGTAGATTATTGGTTCTTGTGAGCCAGGAGGCATGTAAAAAATGACAAAAGGGAATAGGCTTCTATTGAATTTATCAGAACAAGTTGATGAATTGTATGTGAAAAGGGAGATTGGAAGTATAAATATGTTCTACATCCTTTCCATGACAGGCTATGGAATATTTATTATAAATGGAGACATAAAGCAGGAATAATCTTCCCCATGACCTCACTGTGACAAACTAGCTTCCTAATTCTTGCTGAGTGCTGATTATTACTTGGCTAACACTCAGAGCTAAAGATGAAGCATGTGCTAAGTTGCAGGAATTCTTACAAGTAGGCTGAGCTATTTTCAGAAGGGCAAGTTTAAGGACACATTCATGTTTTTACTTACAGGAGTATTTTTTCTTAAAGCATACAAGTAGATCCACATATGTGGAAAACCTTCAGGCAAACGATGTGAATGCAATTGCTCATTTATACATGGTGTTTAGTACCTGGTTCAATGGAGTAGGCTTGTAAAGTGTGGGGTTAGAGAGTTTGGTGACATGCTATCAAAGGCTTTCTCCGTAAACACCTTTTTTGGAGGTGTATATCGAAGGAACAGGTAACATTAATAAACTTGCTTCAATTTGTATGACTTGAAGAGAATGCTACCAGGGAAGGCAGCTCAGAAATGGATGGATATAGCGTGAAAGAATAGAGTCAAGTGGTTCCTTGTTGAGTTTTGTCACTTGCTGGAAAGTTTGAATTGTATTTGTGTGCAGACCTTCCTCATAGAAGGAAGCAAGGATCCAGCTTCTTGTAGCAATTTTACCATGCATGTCGATGCAGTGCTTTCGGAAGGTTAGAGAAGAGCTACAGTGAAATCACAGGAAGACATAGAAAATCATGACCATTAAATAAGAATTGTGCCAGTCGTCCTGCAGGGTTTCTACTATGTAAAATCAAGATGATTTTACAATGATTTGAATTCAGATGAAACTGTTTCTAGCCTGTACTTTGAAGGTGGTAATGACCTTAAGCAAAGACTCACCAGATCTGACTGGCCATACCTAGGCCATCTCCTCTCCAGACCTGTAACTGTAGCAGAGCCAATCTTTCTAGTGTGCTGAGAGCAGCATAACAAAAACACTGTACTGTTTAGGTTTAACCTGGACATGTGATTTTAGTCTAGATCAGTCCAGCCAAGTCTACCTGAGCAATTGTCTTGTTGCTCCATCCTTTTACCATACCTTTCACATGCTTTTACTATGTGCTGTTCCTATTCTAGCACCAACCTTTGATCATTTCCTCTTATGCTTACGTAGCAACGAGCAGTAGACAGGAGTCCTCTGCAAGCTCACTCTTCGCATGTTTTCAGAGCCTGTTAATAGTAGCCTCTTTGCAGTTTTGTTCCACAGATCTCTTGATACATACAGGGACAAGAGAAAAAAAGTGAAAAGTTGTCAGGTTTTGCTGATGCTGAACAGCAAGAATAGCACACTGCTGGGGATGGTTGTTTTAACATTTCTTGTAATAGTGTCCATAAAGTATATATAGGAAGGATTGGTCATTCATTTCATAATAATCTAAACAAGTGTAACTTTTAAAGTTTTCCCATATGACATAAGAGTTTCTCTACAACTTTTTCTACCATCTCACCATGCAGCCTGCTTCTGTGATGCAGCACTTCTGTTCTGAAATTAAGACCACTAGGGGAGATCAGTGGAGGGAATTGTCTCACTAGAAGAGCGTAAAACATCAAATAGAATGAGCAAACACCTCTTTTAAGTTCTAGATGAGCTGTGGGAAGTTTTTGCTTGTATGAAGTCTCATGGACTGCCTGAATTTAAATCTCGTAAATCTCTGAAAACAGAGAGGGATTTTTATTTCTTTCAGATCCAAAGTATGAGACTTTCTCATGCTGGATAGGCTCTGAGCAACACTGACAAGAGAAAAAAGCTATCACCAAGCTCAGGAGCATGTTTCTGTTGGCTCTGTCATCTGAGCTCTGTGGTATTATCAGTGCACGCATACTGTTAATCCATGTAATGTTATTAAATTAGTAGGTGTATGTTAGCTTCTCAGATGGGTCAACGTTTCTCCTATTTTACGGAAAATATGACAACTTTGTCTCTGAGATTGTTTTCACTAGAACAAATCAGACTTTGCAAGCAAGTCATCCAACAAACGTAGGGTTTTTTTCATCCCTATTATTGATATGACTTTGAAACTTTGCTACCCACAAAGAATCTCAGGCAAGTCTTGTCTGCAAAGCATCTTTTGCAGGCACACACCGCATAAGTTGCGTTGATTGCAGTTCAGCTGAACTTAACAAAAATCTCAAGCAAATTTTAATAGTGAGATTTGTGTTCTTATGTATCTCATTTTCACTGAATGGTATAAACTTTACATAAAATATACTGGAGATCTAGTCATATCATTTCCTAGTACTGTGGGTTACTCTGCCATATTCTCTGCCAGCATGTCAGATTTGAAAAAATAGAAGCAGAGTAAAATAATTTCCTGTAGTTGTTTGATTCTACATGCCTGAGAGTGTTCTATGTCGATGTACAAGGTCATTCCTGTAAAATGGCTTTACTGTGATATCAGAGGTGAGTTTTTAGTAGTTACATACTTCGTTTTTACCAGCTTCAGCTGTAATGTCATATTCTTACCTGCTTTCAAAACTTAAAACAAACAAACAAACAAAAAACTCCAGTTAATAAATCAGGAACAGAAACAACAAAATAATCCAAACTCTTCTATGAAAGATCTGCAAAGTTTTAAAAGGAATGTTTCTGTAGTTAATGATCTGCAAAGCAATAAAAATCCACCAAACTGTCCTCTGCAGGTTCTAATTAATGGTTCTAATTTTGCCAGCCTACTTAGAGTATTTTCCGGAGGCTGTGGGGAATACCAGATTTCCATTTCCAGGGTAGGTCACCACATGGATTGGTGGAATTTCATTTTAAATTAAGAGACCCCAGAGAGGTACTTTTGCTTTGAATCATTAAGGGTTAAACCCATGATCAGGAAGATCTTCAGTCAAGTCCTACTGTTATTTTCAAACCAAAAACAGACAGAAGCAGCTTAATAGTGAATCATATGAGAAGCTGATATTTTTCGAGGAGCCACTGCAAGTTGGTCTGCTCTTGAGTGAATCAAAGATCCTTTCAATTCCTGCCTAGACTTTTCAGTTAATACGGCAGAGCAACAGTGTCAAATGAGTGAAGGTCTTAGAACAAAATTTCAGGCTGTGCTATGATTTGTAGGTTCAGAAGCTGTTCACATTTTTGTTTCTACAGGCTTAAATTCTGTGATGTCTTCTGGCTATTAATGGGTGCCATGGGGTAATTCTGATCACAAGATTGTGTCAGAACAAAAGGTCACAGCAAAAAAAAAAATAATAACATCTGAATTGGGCTTCACAAGAGAAATGTTTCTCCATAGCATGTGTCTAAACATGCAATACTCATCCAGTTTGCAGGAACAGAGGTCAAATACTTGCAGAAAGTGACCTCTAGACATGATGGGAACACAGAGTCAAAGAAACTGCTCTATGGAAATTCAAGTATTCTGAAGGATTGCTTTTAGGGTTCATCTCTGAAAAGATATTAACCTCATAATGTGGAAATTAGTGCCATACAGATACTACTCAAAAGAAAAATATAACTTTTACAGGTCTAACAGAAAAGAAATACATTTTACACTTTTACAAGTGTTAAGAAGCATTAGCTGCTGTGTAGTCTATTAGTGATGAATTTTACTCACACTTCAGGTGAGCTGCATAAAAGCAAGAATGTGTTATACATGTAGATAGGAAACTCAATACAGTCATGGCTTCGGAGCTAAAGGAGGTCCTTCAGGTTAGAGTACTTTTATAACTGTAATCACCTGTATAATGCTGCCTTAGTAAAACAGCAGTAAGCAGCTCTCTCTCTTTGCTTATGTGTATAAATACTCAGGACCAGGAAAGGAAAAATCACACAAGAATGAACTATAGGACTTTGTGAACCATGATAACTGATATCTATTGTACTGAAGCAGATGAAATAATTGTGTTTGTAACCATCTACTTACAACAACAGGGATATCCGTATCGTTCCAATTCTCCTGAAGTAAAGTTTTGAAATGTGCTTATCTCATGTCTCAGCAGTGTCACAAAACACAGCCCCATGGCACTAATTTCCCCCTGGATACAAATGAGATGAAACCCGAGGTTTGTGAAGGGAGATGACAGAAGCGTGACTTTGTCAGGGTCTCTTCTCTTGGTGGTGGTACCCACGCTCACTCTGGTGATACCCTTCAGGGAGGGGTGAGCTGCTGTATGGTGAGCTGCCATCAGGAGTTAACCCATACTGCCTGGCGAGGGAGGCAGCGAGATCTGGGCTTGTATTGCAGTTGCTGGGCTGATGACAGATCTGGTTGTTTCTGTGGCAGAATGGAGGGGCTGCAGGTCTATCTGGAATAAATAAATACTGTTTCTCCTCCTCCACAGATTTTGTGTGGAACCTTTGTGCATATGTTCAGCTTCTCCTACAGAGAAGCACGCCATATGCGCAGGCTAGCTCTCATCATGAGGTATGAAAAAAAAACAAGAAATCATCAAATGGTACTAACCCCACATGTCTGGGGAGTTTCAGAACTGGAGCCCTGAGGGCTGGATGACAGTAAATTCCTAAGGAACGGGGGGAAATTGGGACAGAAAAGCAGAAACCAGTGTGAAAGAGAAAAGAGAGACCTGGACCGCAGCATGCAATCTCAGCGTGACTGAGCGTTTTGTAGTGAGCTGAGCCATGTGAGTGTAGGGAGATTTTGAGTGAGACCTAATTAAAATCATCTGGCCCTCATGAGGGAGATGTCTTTCTCTTTGCAATTATTTTTTATGTGTGTCGTGGATATTTAATTAGGCATGTAAGGCTGATGTTTCTGAGAGGAATTCAAAGCACACTATTTTTAATATGTTATTGTATAGTTGGGCTTGTGGACTACAAACACTGCAAGTCTGTAAGAACAAAGAAACTGTATGTTCAAGTCTATGACAATGGTTTAGGACTGACATGATCTGCAGCTACGGCAGTTCTCTGTATCTGATTTTTGGGAGGTCGTAAATGTCTGAGTAGAAATTATACAGCATCCCAAACATATTATAATCAGCAGGGTTTAATTGTTTCTTCTTTGACCTACCCACCTTCACGCAGTTATTTTATGGCTTATTAATATTAGGTGAAACTTTGGAGAACGGTGGTTTTGATAATATTTTCCATAGTGTCTTAATGTTTCATTTCAGCTGATCTTTTTATTTTCATTTTCTTTTCATTGATCACAGTTATAAAAAGAGACCATCTGGGAGCTTTCTCCTTGCAAGTGGTCTTCATAGCAAAAAGTAATTTAGCAAGCAGTGGTTAATATGTAACCACTGGACTGATGAGGTGCAAACTCTGGCTGCTTCACTATAATTCCACACATTCTGCATATTCCTAACATGAGGATAAAATTGTGTGTTGTGGCTCTGTGAACATCCAGAGCACTAACATAGATACGAAACTGTAAGTGTGTAACTTTTTGGTGGTCTCCCTGGAATAACTTTGCAAAGGCTAACTCAGAAATCATACCTGAATGTTTTTCTGTGAACCCTTGTGGTTGTGTTTTTTTTCCTTTTCTTTCATAGAGCTAGAATTTAGCTCACACAAGTAGTAAATGTAAGTGCTATTCCTCATATGAACTGGGGTCATAGGATCTCTTGTCTTACTTAAGACTTCATACTATTTTCACAGCAACGTTCAAGTTTAGCAGAAATGTTAGAATACACACACCAATGAAGCAGGCTTTCTGTGCAAATTCTCAGGTGCAATTCTAAGAATCTTTACCTCTGGACTTTCACCCTTTTTATATTGCATGGTATGAGGGGTTTTCAGTCAACAGTAATATTTAGATTTAGAAGTGGGTGCCTAAGAAAAAGTGGAGATGAAAACACATATGCACACATGAATATATATATATATACACAGACATACTTGTTCCTAAACATTTTTGAAATTCAGTTAACCCTCAGACATCTTTTTAATACTTGAACTGCCACCCAAACATTCCTTTCTAGAATTGCTAGGTAATGAGGAATCTTTTCTCACAGCTGCTTAGTAATTCAAGAGCCCTTCTCTTCTGCTAAGTTTACTATGAGGAGAAAAACGTGTGAAGTTCGTTGCTAATTTTAGCACTGTATTTGTAGTGTAACTCCAATCTCTAACAGTTTACTGAATTTTCTTCCAGCTCTTGATTCCTCACTAAGCTCACTAGGTGGCTGTCTAAGAGCACATATATTCTTTTACTCGCTGAAATACAGTGCTGTGCCATTCTCTGATTTCACTCTGGAGAGCACCCTCTCATAAGCCACAGCAGGTGCCACTGCGAGGTCTGGCCTGAAAGAACCCAATCCCACAGGTGTTGGACATCAGACCTCTCTGATTAAACCACTTTCAGTCTCCAAGACCTTGGAAGAGTCTGAAGTGCAGAATTAAGTATTTATATCAATTAAGTCCAAGCTTCGGTTGAACGACTTCCTTGCAACACCAGTTTTTCAAATTCTAGGTGATGTATTCATAGAAGTTAGGTAAAGACAGGGAATAAGGTAGATTATGTGTAACTAAGGGTAGTTCAGTAAGCTAGACAAGTGAGGCAAAGCAGCTTCCAGAAACTAGAAGTTGTAGCTTGTGAGAGAGTAGATTCAGAAAAAATGTGTGCTGTTCGCTTAACATCCTTCATGTTGTTAATGTCATAGAATCATCTAGGTTCAAAAAGACTTTCAAAATCACCAAGTCCAACCATCATCCTGACCTACTGAGTCCAGTCACTAAGCCATGTCCCTTAGTGCCACGTCCACACGCCTCCTAAATACCTCCAAGAATGGGGACTCCACCACTTCCCTGGGCAGCCAGTTCCAATGCTTGACCACCCTCTCCATGAAGAAATTCTTCCTAATATGTAGTCTAAACCTGCCCTGGCACTACTTGAAACCGTTTCCTTGCGTCCTGTCACTTGTCACCTGAGAAAAGAGACTGACACCCTGCTTACTGCGATCTCCTTTCACGTAGCTGTAGTGAGCGAGGACGTCTCCCTTCAGCCTCCTCTGCTCCAGACTAAACAGCCCCAGTTCCCTCAGCCACTCCTCATATGTCTCTTGTTTTCTTGTCCCTTTACCAGCTTTGTTGTTCTTCTCTACATATGCTCGAGGAACTCAATATCTTTCTTGTAGTGAGGGGCCCAAAACTGAACACAACACTCGAGGTGCGGTCTCACCAGTGCCAAGTACAGGGGGACAATCACTTCCCCAGCCCTGCTGGCCGCACTGTGTCTGATGCAGGCCAGGATGCCACTGGCCTTCTTGGCCACCTGAGCACACTGCTGGCTCATGTTCAGCCAGCTGTCGACCAGCACCCTGGGTCCTTTTCTGCTGGGCAGCTCTCCAGCCACTCTTCCCCAGGCTGTACCACCGCATCAGGTATTACCTTATGACCAGATGTCCTTACTACCAGATGTGGTTTGAGTTTGGCTTGCATGCGCTGATTTTGTGTGGTTAAGAATCCTTTAACTTATGGGAAATTACTTCTGATTGAGATGAAAATTGGACCCCAAGGCTCAGGCTGAGCTGAACTTTGGGCATGCATCTCATTTTTCCAGTGCTTTTCATTGGAAACCCTGACTTACAAAGGAAAGTATGCATGGATCTCTCTGTAGTCCGTGTGTCATCCTGTTGTCTTCAGTACTGCAGAATATAAAGCAGGGAATAAGACCACACAGGAATACATCTCTCTAGAGCACCTCTGAATCTTACTTACATGGTTTGTGTTGCTCTGTACTCCTCCAGAAAGATGAGGTGGGGAATAGGCAGTATCTTGTCTCTTTGCCTTAATGTAATTGCAGCAAAGCTGAATCAGCACACAGCTGGGAATTATGTTAATTGCTTATGCATGGATAGGTTGGGAGAATAGTAGGGAATATAAATGTTATCTGTACTTGATCAGTTTTTTCCCATCACTCTGTTTTCAACAGGATACTTACATTCCATAAAACAGTAATTTTTCTTTAGTGTAACCGTGTTGAAAATCTTAGATTTACCTGACTCTTTAACAATATTCAGTTGGAAACACTGAAACGAGACACTTCAGGCTGGGGACTGGGTCAACTCCATATCTTCCAGAAAATCTGAGACTGTGAAATAGTTTGTTTCCTGTCATCAGGACACAAAATGCTGATGTACAGCTCTCCAGCGCCTTCTGGGAGCTGTAATTCGCTTGTTCTCTGCCCAGCTCTGGTATTTTTTGGCACCTTGCAAATACATGATAACTTTTCCACACGAAGATAAATGTATAGTTTTAAACCTTCATTTGCCATAAATCTTAATTTGCATATTGCAAGTTTAACTGAAATAATAACAAATTGCAGAAGAGTTTTTGCCTGGCTATCAGGAGAGTATGAAAGCTAGCATTCTTGGCTCAGTATCTGTGGGATTAATGTGAAACGCTAAAACATGATACTGGAGCTGATCAAACTGTGCAACCTACACCTGAGGGGAATTTTTCTCATGGAATTCATAAAAACGTCCTTATTTTCTCTTGATTAGATGTGACTGTTAAGGTTTAAATAGAAAGCAGCAACTTGCACATGGACAGCAGTGGGAGCTTTACTGTTCCAAAGCCATAACTTGTAATCAGCATAGTTCCCTGTCAAAGTGGATTACCCCAAGACACTTCACAACCAACTCCGCTCCCCACCCCCTTTGGCTTCAGGGGGGAGCTTGGAACAGGAGGAGAGAAGCAGTGAAAAAGGGGATGCAATTGTCCGAGAGAGACAGAGCTATGTGCCAAAATGTCTGAATGCTTCAGGACTGTATGAATCTCACATTATTGGTACTTTATTTTTTAATCAACTGCTGTTTTTGAAAAGACAAATCCACTGTTTGTCTCCCTCTTGGATATAGTTAGTATTCTACAGTAACACAATTTGGAAACTGAGGTGTAAACTCTGCTTTCAAAGAGTCCTTTGGTAGTTGCTGGCTGGGATCCATCCAGTAGGCATGAGGTTCAGAAGGTTAATGAGAAGATCGGGAAGAGCATTTACAAAAGCCAGCACCAAGAATAACCCAGTTCTTGAAGTACTCTGTCCCGAGCAAAGTGTGATTGTGTCATCTAGGAAGCTGGGGAACTACTTTCTGTACTCTGGTTGTTTCCTGAATAAGGACAGATAGCATTTATGAAATAATATTTTTTTTTTACCTGAATTAAGTTCCTCATATTGAAAAAAGAGCTAGATTGACAGCCTGGAAGATCTCTACTATGTATGTTGTATATATGTAGATAAGAACAGTTTAGGTGGCAGATCATAAAATCTGTCTTGGTAGAGGAATCTCTGTTCTGACCTAGAAGAAGAATAAGGCCTTTAATCTCTCTTTAAGTCATGATCTCTCAGCAGATCAGTACTTTTGTCAGTATCAGCCAACAAGACGGCCCCATTGCACTTGGTTTCATGCAGACTCATGTGAGCTGTGCCTGCCCCAAATAAAATTAAATATTTAACCAAACTAATTGAAGAGGAATGGTGGCTATACGGTACTAGAGACAGACAGTCAAAGGGCTGAAAGTGATGACTTGTTTTATCAGATCCAGTCTGACCACAACAGACTACTACATCATAGGTGTAAAGTCCAGAATGAACCAAAAGAATACCTGCTCTTCTGTTCCACGTTCCCTCTTCCTTCCCCAGTGCAAGTAACAGAAGCTGCAAAAACACTACCACCTTATAGCAAACTTGATACAAAAGGTCGAAGACTCAAAACCTGGTAATCACAGGAAGATTGTAGAAGAGGTTAAAATATGTGCAATAATGCTAGGAATGTATTTGAAAAAGTCCATGTGATCTTAACTGGGTGAGAAAAAATCCCCCTTCTTGACCATAGATTTAGCAATGGGTGTAAAAAAGAGCACACCAGTCACCCAACCAAGAAAAAGAGGGTGTCAGTATTTCCCATACAGTATCTCATCTCTGCCTGTTGTAAGTCAGAAGATAGATTCCCTTCCATTTTGTGTTTCCAAGTTATGCTTCAAGATGAAAAACTCATTCTTGGCCCATGCTGAAGACCAGCAGAAACGCTGAAGCATGGGTCAAAACAATGCAATGCGATGCAAATACTGCGCAGCAAACACAAGTCCCTTCAACCTTGCACTTAACTGGTTGCAATAGGTCTGAGATCAGAAGCCATGTAATCTCAAACTTTAGTTTATAGCTCTGCCATCAACACCCACCTGTTACATAAGCAGCTCTGTGAAGGTCTGGCTTCTCAGCTACTTAGCTCAGATGAGGTTTCTTCACCAGTGCTCAACCAATCTACAACACTGCACTGTGGCCTGGACACAGACTCTGATTTAGCTCTACATTACAAATAGCAATATGACTGGTGAAACTCAACAGGATTCTCAAAATATATAAGCTTTAGGGTAGAATCACTGTGCTAGGGAATAAATAAAATGGCTGATGAATGTCCCAGATGTTAAATGTGTCTTAGCTGTGTTTATATCAGCTACCTGAGAGTTGCACTGGTACGCTCTTGTATGGCTAACGTACCACAGGTCTAGTCCAGCTAGAGGTTAGTAGACTGTTTATGACACTGGGCAAGCTGGATACTTAGCTGAACAAGAAGCTTATAGCAAGTTCATGATTTGCATTACAAGCTCCATTGCAGTTGAAAAAAAAAGTCAGAATTAGATGTTAACTGGCCACAAGACACAACAATTCGAGTTCAGAACATGTAATATTGTAGATGTATATCACAGTTGCCCATATACCATCTTAAGGTCTCACTGAATAGCTGAATGCTTTTCAAATTAGATGTTACAGTTTGTTCATAAGCAATTTTGGTTTTGCAACTAGTATTTTAAAAGTGGACACCAAAAACCTCAAAATTAAATTGTGGTAAATGATACGGTTTGAAGAAGTATATACTATATTTAATTGGAGAGAGCTGTGTTTACAGCCTGTTATTGTCTGTTGGTTGACTTTTCCCCATACACCAGCAAAGACAATAATGAGTTAGTCGTGGTAGTTCTGGGCAACTTAGCATCTGCAATGTATTTTTACAAAGTCTGAGCTGATGAACTTTCTGCTGACAGGCAATATCTGTGTCTAGAAATGAAATGTTCTGCTCCTATTAAAATGTTATCTATCAATGGAGAATTCTGTACTGTTAAATTTGTTGAAAGTTGAACTTCTTTTAATAGACTTGGAAGTAGAATATCTTTTGTGAATGGCGAAATAATGATTTGCATATTGAATCTTCGTATTCAACTCCCACAGATAAGTAGTGACATATCATTAACACAATGAATAATCTAGAAGCATTTTCCTTTTTCCAGGGTTTATCTATTTGGGGAAAAATCTGTGAGATGATTTGTTTGGATATTAAAAATACAACACAGAAAACAATCTCAATGAAAAATTATTTTTCAACTGTCGAAAGCCCCTGAAAATGAAAGCCACAAAACATTTTGTTTAGTAGCTTAGAAAAATCGTTTTCCGTGGTGCATTTTGGGAAAATAAAGACCTCAATTACTTCTTATTTGTTCAACAGTTACATTGAATATACAATGTGGAAATGTGAGTGCTAGTGCTCTGGGGAACACATTGTACCAGAATGGCTTTTTCCTGTGCAACAGGTCATAACTGCATTCAGGGAAAGTATTCGTGGGATTTTCTCACCTCTTTCTTCATGGTAGGAAAATTTATCTGTTTCTGTGCTCAGGTGCCCTGTTCTGCCTGAGCCCTGCAAGAATCCAGGGTGTCATTACAGGTTCCTGCAGTGCCTGAGGTCAGGGGTCACGATGGTTGCATTACATTACCATCCTAGAAGCACAATGAAAGTTGGTCAGAAAGGACATTATAGATAGGATTAAGTATTTTGTACAAGAACAACTCTTGAATCCTGAAGATATCCTGAATATCTTCAACTATAATCTAAATAGAGTTAGTAAAGGTCCATTACTTCCATGGAAGCACAGGAGTGTGAGCAGGGGATTCCTGCTTTGGGGAGAATGCCTTCAGTTCCTCCTATTAGACAGACCTGATTCAGATATTATGGTGTTATGAGAAGGAGAAGATCCCAAAGAGGGAGTTCTTGTGTATGTTTTTCTCTGAACCCTGTTTGATTTCCGTAGGTAAGAATGCTGTAAACAGCCACCAGCATTTGTAGTATTCGCAGTGCGAGCCTGAGAATCAATGCAGCCACATTATCTGCTCGTCACTGCCTGTTCTCATGGGAAGCAAGTGTTATTTGTAACCTGCAAGGTGAAGAACTTTGGAAACATATACATTGAAGGACACATTCCAGCCCAGCCCTGACCTGGATTCGTTCTGAAGAGGAGGTGGAGAATAGCTGTGCTAGTGGTGCACAATGTACGGGAAGTAGAAAGGAAGGTCAGCTTGATTTGGCTGATGTTCATATAAGATTGGTGAGGGAGGAATTCAGGGTATTTTTTAGCAGTTGCATCTCCTTATTTCAGAACTCTTCATGATGGAAAGAAGACGTACTGCCTTGCCAAAAACTCACATCTCTGTAGTCCCTGATAACTGCCGGGCTAACAGTTTGAATGATTCATGGTCATTGCTTTCGTCTCATGATAGTCACTATCTTGGTTAGGACTTAGCATTGAACTCACCTCATTTTTGATTCATTCCACTGTATCCCAGCTTCCTTACTACCTTTCCCCTCTACTCTCCTCTCAGACCTTAGCAATGTTTAGCGTTTGCTTTCAAAACAGTCAAGACAGAGTTCATCAGCATTTTGCTCTTTCAGATCTTATCTGCATGGTGTTTCCTTTGAAATACTGCTGCAATGTCCAGACAGACAGTGACCCATGAACAGCAGTTCTCCTGATCACAGTGATCTCACTGTTAACATATTCTATTCCTATTGTTTCTGGTTGTATACTTGGGACAGTAAGCCTTTCATGGCATGTATACAGTGTTGTACAAAATAGGACCCCAGCGACTCAGTAGAGTTGGACATCTATTACAATAGAAATAATAATGTTATTTTATTTTATTGATGCATTTGAATAGGATTTGCTGAAAAATAAAGGAAATATGGGACATGGATCATGTTACCATAAAACCACATGCAGTGAAATGTTCATCTGTCTCCAACATTTCATGTCTTCTGGGCATCCAAGGTAGTTGAGTTTGATTTACACAATCAAGCCATTCATTAAATATCTGTTTGAGTTTTAGGCAGATGCATCCTTTACCTGAGTGATGAAATCTGACTACAGGAAATGGAGCTATTCCTTTGTGAAATGACCCCATTCTGCTTTACTAAGTGAGCCTTGCAGCAATATACTTCTAGAAAACTGCCAGGCTTTGTATACCAAATATCGTTATAAGGGCTTAGCAGTAAAACAGTTGTGGACTTGGGGTTGATCCAACCACACAATAGCACATCTTTATGCAATATTTCCTCTTTCAACATCCATCTGCAACACTGTAATTCACTGACAACCGTCAGTTAATTTTAATTCCAAAATTCTAGACCAGAACACAAAGCAGTTCAGAGTCTGAGTTCTTGTGGGGGCATATTAATTATTTAAATCACTAGTCCAAATCATGTTCAAAAGAGCACTTGCTGGGAATCCTTCAGGAGCAAACTGATCTATTGTTTATTAGCACCTACTAGATTATTCTGTAAGTCAGAAGTATGCTCAGTATTTCCTACCAACAACACTCTGTAAAGCTTGCTATTGTCAGAGACCTGAGTTGTGGTGAATGAATGAATGGACAAGTGGCAGATATATGTTAGAGAGTATATGTAAAATGATCCAGTGGATAGATGTAGTCCCTACTAGTCCATACTAGGGAATGGCTTGGAAACTTCTTAACCTAGTCACTTTTAGAAAAGTAAAGTATCCCTAGGCAGATGGGAGAGACTGTAAAACCTAATGCTTTGTTGACTGAGGCTTCTTGCAAACCACCTTGCACATAAATTTATGCAAGAAAGAATCATGCTGGTTCTATGATATACAAGTTTCCTCTGTCTTTGGCAGGTGAAGGGATGGGTCAGTTTTGTGTTGCATATAGGGAGGCAACTGTATTTTGGGGTATTTTGGCTTCTGTGTTCTGAAAATAAAACAATGAAGTTATGTCCATTTTGTGCTTTTGTGCCTGAAATGGGCACAGTCAAGACCAGCTGCTTCAGTGGTAGTCTTTCAAATGAGAAACATCATCTACTCTTGAAAGGCAGCTAGAATATATTCACTTAGTTGGAATAGCCAGTGGTGCATTCCACACTTACCAGTATAATAGGACCTTCAAAAGTAGACGTTTCACATGACCTTAGAGCATATGCCTGACTTTGAGTCCCTGAAAGGAATGACCTCCGCCCATTCATCATAATGCCTTGTTAACACTCAAATCCACTGTTCTGAGGGTTCCCCACCAACATTAACCCATACAAAACCTGAATGGTAAGGGCATGTTAGGCAGAGAAGTCATACTTAGCTATGGTGGATAAACGTCCACTGCCCCAAAGAACAGGCTTTTCTTGTGGGCAGCTTTTGTTGCTGACTCTCCACAGAACTGGATTGGTTCAGAGTCACAGATATTAGACAATTACATAGCAGAAGAAAATAGGATAATGTTTTACTTAAAGATACTATGGCACAATCAACACAAATGCAAACAAATGCACTTATATTACTTGATATTTACTTATAACCTCCATATTTTATTCATGAATTTTACAATTCCAAATATAATGAAACAGTTAGAGTACTTTATTACAAAGCTTATAAAATAATTAAATATTACACTTATATTTTTTGCTTTTTTTTACACCATAATTCATACTTTGTGACTACCATTTTCTTTTCTCAGTTTTCTCTTAAGGAAGTGAGCAAAGAAATATAAAGGAAAAGGTATGCATTAATAAATTAATTATTTTACATCAAATAATAAAAAGGACACAATTATAAAAAAAAATTGTAGTTTTCCTAGAAAAAAGGTTATAATTACACAACGTTGAATATCAAGACAGAGCAATGTAGGTTGAGATATGTTTCCAATCATCATTTCGTAAAGTATCATAGAGTACATGTTTTTAATTTAAATTGTTGCAAAAGGAACTGATAATTTTGAGTGACCACTGTCTGGCATTAGTGCTGAGCTGGCTAATCTTATGCTGAAATAATACTTTAAAAAAACAGTAAAACTGAACTACATTCATCAAAAGAAGTTGTGGGATTGGGTGGAATTAGATAAATATGTCCCTCATAGGCACTCCCCAGAAAATTACAGTAGAACACAGCTCTGTCTCAGAATGGTTTTGGCAGATAGGTTGGGCTGGGTATTTTTTCAATGCAGAAACTTTTTAAATTGCACCATTTGACATATAGTGTCACCTAACATCTTGATACTGAATGATTACAAATATCATTGTGTTTACATTAGTTTTGTTTGCTGGTTGATTCCGAACTAAATAAAAGTATTATGAGAATGTATAAAAATAGAAATTATTTCTATTTGGTTAGAATAAGTCATCTACTTAGCATTTGTAATTTTTCATAGCACCTATATGAATAAATAACTATTTAGAGAAGTTTGGCATAGATTAAGGGACTGTAATATTCTTGTTATTTCCTTTGGGCAACTGATGAATCAAAATTTGCAGAGATTTGAGTTTAAAAGGAAGACATTCTTCAGTATCTTGGCATTCAAACAACCTAGCTTCTGAAAAAAACTACTTTAAAATACCAAGTTTAAATTTTAAATTTACATATCTAATGAGCTTAGAAAGTTGAAAACATAACCATTGAGCTCAATAAATCTGAGTTCCTTGAGTTAGTTGAAATATGAAATTCTATTTTACTTGTAACACAGCAATATTAAAAGTCCAAATATTCTAGTGGTGAATATTTCTAGGAATACATTTCAAGTTACTGTTTAACCACCTCTGAGTTTCTACACAAAGCAGAAAATGAATTCTTCAAAACAATAAAAACATAAGCATGATGCAAAACTTGCTTTTCCAGCAGCAAGTATAATAGAGAAGCACCATATATCTTTGTAGTGCACTATTTACTTCTTGTGGTCACACATGTGACACTGGGTTCTCCAAACAACAGTCATTTGAATGTCTTTCTGTGAACGTGGCAGTAAACAGCTTCCTTACCCTGGGATGATATTATCATAAAAGATACGAAAGGAAGCACTTTTGATTGTGTGATCTGTCATGCTGCCATGCTGTAACCTTACTCCTTGAGCTCCCAATCTCTTTTGCTTTGCATTCAGGTAAATTAGCCAGAAAAGGCATCCTTGCCTTAATTTCTTCCTCATAACACGTGACAGTGCAAAATGACACTTTTAAAGAAAGAACTGCCTCTCGAGTCTCAGTGTTCAAGTGATCCATAGTACCCTGTACTTTAGTGAGGTCAGCAAACAAACAAACAAAAAAAAATTCCTTTTTCAATATATATACAACAAGTACTGTACCTCAGACATTCCCTTAGAAAAAAATGTCTCTTCCATCAGTGGTTTATGTGGCACCATGTCTTGGCTCAAAGCAAAATTAATTTCAACATAAATTGAAGAAGAAAATCCTGTCATTAAAGAGTTCAGATAACAAACATGCTGCTATCAGTTCTTCTTTGTGCATGATTTACAACATTGCTTGCCATAAAATTTGTGGTTACAGACACCATGCTGGGGTACCAGATGACACCAACTGAAGAAATCCACACAAGAAGGATCATCTGAAGGAGAGAAATCCAAGCAATATGTTAAGACTATGTTTTAGCAGTTCTACAAATCAGGTAGTAGTTCTACAAACTTGTATGCATTTGGTAACGTTAAAAATATGATGTGTGACTCAATTCAAAGAAAATGTGTACGTGAACTAGCTTCCACCTAAAAAATTCTAGCTTAATTTGTTAAGTTATACTGATAGAGCTAATACAGTAGGAATGTCAGAGGCTAAAGGAATTAAAAAATTCAGAGCACACTTTGAAGTTCAGGAAAACAGGATGAAATGGGGATTTGAACATTAACTGGATAAAAAAAATTCATCTGTGTTTTCATCTCTGATTATAAATGCTCTAAAGCCAAATACTTGTACAAATGAACCCACTTCAATGCACCAATGCATGGTGATACCAACATTGCATGGAGTTTAGCTGCGCTTCAAAGTTGCGTCAGCTTTGAGTGTATGTGTATATACACAGAAAATGCATGGAAATTTCAATGCATGGATCATAGTCTGTCACATGCACAAAATGCTCTGCTGTGTGTTTGTATTCCAACACTTTCCGAAGTGACTTAATTTTCTCCATTTGACTATGTAGGGAATGTGAGGAATCGCTCTTCTAACTTAAACACTTCAGTTAGTTGGCATGAATCAGACTTTTAGGACTTTGACTATGCCATACTGGTGAAATCTTAATTAACTCATAGGCTAAGAGGCTGACAATGTTTTGTTCTGAAAAGTCCAGCTTTTAATTACAAAAATAAATAAAAAAGACTTTTCAATTAAGATTTTATTTCACATGTTTATGTACAGGTCATGTATGCACACAGCCCAGTTGCTTTAAAAACATTTCATAGTTACTCCTTCCTACAGTTTTGTAGTCAATGCTTTACTTTTCTGTAAAAAAACAGAGTGATGGTTCATATGGATGATTTATAAACAAATTCACAATGTCTGGGAGAGCAGTAAGACATTTAAATGAGGTTTAGCAAAATTTATAGCTAAACTGAAATCTCCTGTGAGCATGGGAAAAGATTCCATTCCACTCTCAGAACTACTGTTTACATGGTCAATAAAAGGAATTTACAAGGAGACACTGAAGAAAATCTAGCCACTGTTGTCTGCATTCTCAGATCAGCTAAGCTGAGTCATAGAAGATATATGCTCCCTCACATAGCACAGACAACTCCTTCATATTTTGCGGTTCAGGAGTCATCTCTGTCTCTCTATATGAATTTCTTTTGATTATTCAGTGCTTCGCTTTTTTTACTTCCTTTTTTATGATGGTAATGGTGACTTTGTATACATTTATCACCCTCAAATTTATTTGAATGAATAGGAAAATGAAAAAAAACCACCGTTTTTTTCCTCAATTTTTAAAAACGTAATTCTTTCTGTAAATGCTAATGTTATGTAAAGAAAATTCTGTCCTTGAACAAAGAGTTTTCCTGGAACTAGGAGACTCAGTTGTTGCCTTCCCACTCCATAGTGCTACATTTCCATTCTTTACTGAGTGGCAGTAGGGATGGAACTGGTAGTTTAGCACCAGCTTTTGCTTTACTTCATCTACTGTCCCCCACACAGAATTTGCCACTGGAAGGACCCAAAGCAGACAACAGATGAAAAACATGCACAGCATAAGGTGAGGAACACGGTTCTAAGTCAGGAGGAAGATCTCCTGCCATGTAAGGGTAAATTGCAAAAATTACAAATGACTGATTTTTTTTTCACCTTTATAAGCACCGAGGAGGCAATGTTAATAAATCTTTATCCCCTTTTTGAAGACTGGAGCGCAATGCTAACATTACAGAGGTGTGGCCAAAAGCTTTACTCTTGGGACCTAATCCAAAGACTGTTGGAATGAACACAAAGACTCCCACTAGCTTCAGTGGATGTGGATCAGGCTGTCAGTTCCTTATTTCTATTTACTCAAGTATTTACATGTTGGTTTAATTTTGATTCATTTCAAGCAGTTGGATATGTTAGGAGTTATGGTGACCGTGACTGCATCTAATGGATGGAAATGACCCAGCTTGTCTAGGAAAGTGTGTAAACTCTCCCTGAAACATTAATTTCTTGACTGTGATCACTGAGCTGGAGCTACATGGCTGATAATAGAGACAGATTTGCTTCAATGTGATTCCAGCACAGCTGGTTCCCTCTCTTTTTGCTGGTTGAGACAGAAAGTAAGAGAGCAGTGAGGAGATAATTGATCTCTAGAGCCTGACGACCCAGTTATAATAAAGGTGAAAGGGCTCCTGCAGATGTGAGGCAAGAGAGAAACAGGCCAAAGCCAAAATTAATAACAGACATTACTTCAGACATGAAATAAAGCAGAGGGAGGCTGGGGTAAAAGAAAAGTGCTTGCTGTGTCAGGACAGAAGAGGATATAATACAGAAATTCTGAAGTACAACAGAACTTTTAGGAAGGTTAATTAGCATTTGAATTGTTAAGAACATTTAATTATTGAAACAGGACAACTGTTCACTTATGTCTTTTAGGACCATTGCATCTGTATATCCTAGTTTGGATTCAGGTCCCCAGGTATCACTGATAATCTACATGTCTTGAGTTGCTGCAGTAGAATGGTCTAACTCTTAAGATATCTCTGGGTTTTACAAGGTTTCTGTGCACAGTGAATGTCATGAATCAGTAGAGATGAGAGGGGTTGTTGCCTAATGTCAAATTACAAGATGCAGGGCTAGAGCTTGACCTTTGCTCCCAACTCTATTACCTTTTTTTTCTTGCAATCCAGCCTAAGTTTTATAGCTGTTACTTTCAGGTCCCTATTTTAAAATGGTAACAAGACAATTAATGTACAGTATTTTGAAAGTGAATGTCTGAAGTGCTTTAACCTGTCTAGGTAACTGTTATTATATGGGACAAGCCTGGACCTCCATGAGCTTTTTTCCTCAGTTAAGGAGTCACAAACTGTAGCCAGCTTGTGAGCAAATACACTGGATGGTGCAAATGCACCTCTCTGTTTGGTGGTTCTGAGAGAATTTCCGTTCCATCGACACAAACCTGTTTGCTCCTCCTGCTCCTCCAGAATTGCAAAACACACTAAAGAGGTGGAGAGGGATATAGTACACATACAAGTGGGGAGAGAGCTGAATTTCATGTTCTCTGACTGCACATGCCATACACTGATCAGGAGAAGAGAGAAGAGAAAGTACACTCTAGACAAAGCATTTTTGGACACCCTGGAGGTGAGTGCAATCTGTAGTTTGGGTGGACTTCAGAACACTAAAAACAAATGGCAAGTTCTTGTTGCTTAGTTCAAAAGTCACTACTTTTAATCACAAAAGAGTACCAGTATAGGACACTCCCATGTGATTGAACAAGACAATCTAAAGATGCAGCTCAGAACCAAACAGTGTAACTTTTCTTAAACATACCTTTTTTTTTTTTAACGTTACCTTCTTTAAAAAAAAAAAATCCCTGTTTTTAAAATCTTTCTCAGTTATACTGAAGTTTGTTTTAAGAGGGTTCGCTCTGAGAAGAGAGATACTATAGTATTGGAGAGTAACTGTAGAGCTGCAAAGTTTGGGAGAAATTCAGTTGTGCAGGAACATGCCAAATACTAACCTTAAGTGTGTGTAACTGGGAAAGGTGATTTTTACTGGATATAGAGAATATCTCTCTATAGAGATATAAGCAACCAACCCTGCTGCAGCATGTAGAGCTGAGTTTTACCTCTTTTCACAGGGGCTGGGCAGAAGTTAGTATTGCAAGCTCTCAGGATTGCTGGTTTCTGATGGGGCAAGCACCCAGAAGCTGGTCTCCCTTGGCGTAGGCACTGTACACTCCGAGTTTGCACTCCCCCTCCACATGTTACTGTACACTGTAGACAAGAAAAAGAATAAAAGCTGTTTTTAATTATAGAGAATCTCTCAGACCCCATGAAAACCAAAGGAAGATGTTTCAAGGGCTTCAGACGAGACTTTCAGAGAGAGGTCAGGATTGGATGTGTTGATGCTCAGCAATCCCCATCAGGACCAACTTTTCAAAGATGTGCGCATCTGTTCTCCATGTTGAACCCTTCCAAAAGTGTGGTTATTTAAGGACTCAACTGAAAATTTGGTTCCTTACTTAGGCATCTAGACATAAATTGAGTATTTTAGAAAACCTGTTCCTGATTGTCTGCACTGATTTCTTTTGAACTGTGAGCCTCTGGGCCCAATCCTGCTGTCTGAACAGAGATAAAACTCCCCCTGGAACCATAATTATGGCAGTGTCTGGGGAAAAACACTATGCATTTGCAGGAAGATCTATGAAGTATTTTAAAATGAATAAGCCTTTTACTTCTATGTGTTTCATGAGAAGTTGTCTTTAAGATAAATGTGATCGTTTTCATCTGATTACAATTGTCAGGCATACATTGTTTCATGTAAATATTATTAAATGAGTGTGTGGCTCATTGATATGTGACTCATAAAGCAGATAAGTTCCAGAAATACAGAAGCTTGTTTGCAAGAATGTAGAAACAAATACAGACTGATCCCATAATTAATCATAGTATTTAGGGAATTCCAGGCAATCTGTGCTGATCCTCAAATACATTGTGCATATAGCTATGTAATAGTTCAACCACAGTGCAGTTCAAAGAAGACTGAGAAGGAAGTGCTGGGAAATGACCATGGAATCTACTGCCTCTGGAGCACAAACATCACGTTAGGGTGACATTGTTCAATTTCAGGACAAAGAAATGAACTGCACCAAAATTCATGATGGATGTGGACCAGCTGCATCATGTTTCAATGGCTGAGTGGTGTGAGCTTCCTTAGGGAACTGCTACATGCAGGAGACACCTGTGGACTGTTAGCACTGGAGATATCTCTTCCATACAGTTGGACATTTGACAACAGCGCAATGTAAGATTCAAGCTAGCTTCAGTTTGGGTAGCTCAGACTCACATTGCCCTAAAGTCACAGTGGCATGGTCTTCAGCATTTTACACCATGCCAGATGTTTATGCTGCTCCAGCTACTGTCAATTCTGCAGCGTATGATACCACCACCACTTTTCTACGTTTGGTGCTCTCTAAGACCAGCTTCTAATTACGGTGGATACACTGTCCAGGAGCCAGCAGTCATGCTGTTGTTGTTCTGTTCTTTAACGCTGTGTAGTGAAAAGCACTCGGGTATGCTACTTGAACTACCATGCAGAGAAACTTGCTCCTTTACCAACTCCATAAAAGCCAAGACATGAAATACTACTGGAGAGACAGTGCTAACTGGGACAGGGAGGGAGAGGCAAGAAAGATTCCCATTCCTACCTGCTGCCAGGGTGAGGAATACCAGCCAGACACCATGTTATACAATGTTTGGGATGGACAGGCTCCATTGTTACAAGCTTCTTCCAGGTCTGTGTTTGGTTTCTTGATGTTTCTACATCTTCTCTGAGGAAAGGTGATCAACTTCCCATGGATGCTTTTCTCACCACATTTTAGTTCTCGCTTGTGTACACCTGGGCCACAGGACACTGAGCACTGCAAAAGCAAAGTACACCTTTTAAATCTATAGAAACACATTCAAAGGAGGCTATGCTATGCTCTAGACAACCCAAATTATGTGAAACTGCAACAGCGTTATATAACTAAAACCACAAAGACCATGTTCCATAATGTGTCAACAGAAATGTGAAGCCAGGTCAGTGGAAGTCCAGAAAAACAAAGACATCAGAGTACATCTAACTAATGTAAAGAACTGTGTTTTTATAGTGGTTTGCCCACAGCACCTGATTTTCAAATGTCAGCTCAGCTTTTTTTTCCCCACACAGTTTGCATGTGTCCCTGAGTCAACATTTTCAAGACCAGTGAAGAAAGACAATAAGCCATGTAACTGCACCACTTTACCTCACTCCAGGAAGAAATCACCCACTGGAGCCGGTCGTTTCTGGGGCAGCGTCCTAGCACACAGGTCTGCTGGGATTCAGGTTTATGGTCTTGGCTGCACATAGTTTCAGGCAAGATTTTATGCTTGGGAGAACCAGTACTTTTGCAGTAGACATCCCGTTTCTTAACACCTCTCCCACAGGTCTTGGAGCACTGTGATGGAAAGAAATACTCATTTGAGCAAGAGGAAATGCAAATTGACATTATTTGTATTTTACAGCATAGCACAGAAACCATGGTTAATGTGCTCTGTAGCTGCCATTATAATACAAGTAAACTTGAAATTCTGTTGGTAAATACATAACAGCAACATCTGTATATCACTTCTAAAACATTGTTCCAAGTGCTTTCTTAATGTAAGCTATGAACTCTTACAGCCCCCATGTAGGACAGATAAGTAATATCTTCCGTAGATGAGAGAAGTTGGACCTGTGAGCACAATTCTTTTTTCCCTGGACAGCACAGTTGAAAGCTGGTTCTAACCTCCCATCTGAAAATCTCCCACAGCAAGATGTTCTCAGCTGTTTGTTATTTTGTCCTCACGTTGGCCCAGAGGAATGAGATAGATGCAGAGAAAACTACCCAGGGAATCTATACATAACTCCTTTACCAAATGAATCTCACAACAAGACAGAATCTGATACAGAAAATGGTTAAGATGTTTGACCAAAGATATGTTAATTGCCAAGATTACAATGAAGCTTAGGACAAGTCACCAGCGAATAAATACATACTGCTGAACTGTGGTTCAGTTGAAAAGACATTCCGTAGCTTTCATTGCCTTAGCATGCAAAAAAATGCACTAAGGAGCCATTTCTGGTGAAATGAGGAAATAAACAGCCCTGAAATAATGCTGCGGGCTTTCTACCTTGTTGTATCCTCGTCTAAGTGTTCTTCTTACTAATAATTAACAGGCTCATTCTAATACAGAATACCACATTATCACTATACGTATTAAATCACAAGTGTTTTTAAAAGATTTCATGAAAGCAGAGTTGCATTGAAGGTGCAACAGAAATACCCACTTGCTGAAAATCTGTGGTTGTAATCTTCCCCCCAAACAGACAAAAAAAACTCTCATTTAAAATGACTCTCTGATCTGTGAGAGAGACTGGGTATTTTGCATTTTTTTCTGTTAACTCCTTTGAGCTTGTGATATAGCAGCTTTCAGCTGACTTAAAATCTTCACCAACTTGTTCAACAGGCCTGTTCACTACATTTAGGCAGGACTTGTGGACTTAATTTTCATAGGCTTATTTGAAAATCCCAACTTGAATTATATACCTCCTAAAGAGGAGGAAAAAATATTTTTTAAAAATTTTAGATAAAGTTTGAAAGTGTGAATGTGTTTGAAGACTTTGTTCTTCCTTTTTAAATAGCTGATGATCATATCTTTTTGTACAATCTCCTGCCATAGTAATGTTTCACTCACATACACTGGAAGAAAGAGTTACTCGTCTGTCACAGTACATTACAGGGCACTCCCCTGGAGAAGCTGTCTGTGCTTCTCAACCCAGAATGCTGAGGTCAAGATGTTCTGAACACCTAGAAAGTAACAGTACCAAGAAGTATACAAAGAAGTAATAGAATTTTCAGTAAATTTAAATCCACCTTGAATCTCACTAAATGAAGATGGAAAAATCACAGTAACGTAGTTCCTTTTGATATAGGTGGACTGTCATCTCTCTCTTCCATCTAAAGATTTCCCAGTACTTGATCTATCCTTACATTCACAGATCATACCAGCAGCAACAATAGTGAAAGAAAGAGGAGAGATGAATTTTGTTAAAGTGTGTGTGTGCTTTTTAACACAGATTGGTTTAATGTCAGGCATTTCATAGGTTTGTGAAGCAGGGTGTGTACACACAGGAATCTGCCTAGGGGCCTTGTGCCCCTCATGGAAATTAACTGCAGCAGTATTCTAAAGTATGCTACAGAAGAGTTAGCCTGACAAAGGCAAAAGTACAGAAATTATTATTGTACGTGTAGATCACAGATTTATCAACCCATGACTCAAAAGTGTGTGTGCATTAACAAGCAAGTCCAAATATTTCTTCATTCCTTGACTGCCTGTCATCTCTAAGAAAAGTTAATATTGCTGTGGGAACTGATCTCAAGGAGGAGTCAATGGCTTTGAAGAATTCATAGAGTCTTATGTTATGAAAGCAGAAAAAATCTTACATGTTTGTATGTACCAAAAAGGACACCATCCCCTTTTGTCAAGCCCTCCTGTCTGACCACTTATGAAGGCTAGTTATATAGTTTACATGTTATCTTTATGAATAGAGCTATTTGCAAGACACTGATTGTCACAAAGTTTGCATTATTCCTTCTTTTTGAGCAGAGTTTTTGGCAGTATTTTCATTATGCCAGCAAAAGAAAGTACAAGTTTTTCTCCAGATTACCTGAGACCATGGTCCAGGGCTCCATTCAGGTGGGCAGTCTTGACTATTGCACATCTGCTCTTGTGCAGGGGTGCTGACTGGACACAGGGAATGGGCCACTACATCCTCTCTTTGGAAAGCCTTTTTCTGGACACACTGAATGAGACGACTTTGTTGCCCGCCTCCACAAGACCTGCTGCATGCACCCCATTCGCCTGCTGACCAGCTTAACGGAGAAAATGTATGTTAGAAACACAGGAGGCTAATTAGCTTTATAAAATCAATGCATATGAGCCACCTATCAAATGTGAATTACTCAGGGATTCTGTTTAGTCTACTCTACTGATGTACTGATATCTTTTCAAGCAATCAAAAAGCCTTAGTTACTTAATCTATCTTCAGAGCAGAGAACATTTTGATAGGGATGAAATATAAGTCATACAACTAGAAAAACTAGTATTACTTATTTACAGTTCTCATCTACCAGAATGAACTTGCCTATGAATCTGACCTAGAATTTGGAATTCCATGGGGTCTGAGAGAGAAACTGCCATTGAGGCTGGTGGAGAATCTAGAAAATCTAAGGATCTGGCTAACAAATCACCATTCCTTTTTAACCACGAGTGTTTTACCTGAAAAACTCACAAAAAGGAAAAGAAAAATCTTCTCTAAAGAAATGACAGGATGATCACTTTTGTCACCTTAGCTGCTGAACAGACCTCCGAATAGACTAACAGAGGCCGAAAGAAAAGTCAGATGGATAGACAGGGCTGTAAATAGATGAGATTGGATCACTGGAAAGTTCTGCCCTTTGCTGTTACATTCTTTTCCTTGTTACAGTCTCTGTCAGAAAACAGAGGAGGAAGATATGCAGATACAAGGAAAAAGCTGGCATGGCAAGGAAAGAATGGGGCCAGTTTAGCTGAGCACGTACCTACCAATGCATTTGGGCATAGATGCACTTAGGGTGACAAATGTTGGCATGGTGCTTTCCGGTGATATTAATGTAAAACCTTAGCTTTCCTCTATTTACAAAAAAGAACGTGCTTGCTAAAATCAGCAGTCCTGTCATTAGTGTTTGGAGGATTTAAATGTCCTCAGACTAATAAATTTGGCAGAGGAGTGATGTGGAATCTAAATAAAACAGTAGGAATTTAACCAGCAAAAGCTGTTGGGCAAATCTATACTCCAGTCACAGGCAAGCTTCAGTTATGCATGCTGTCACTAAAATTACACAAAGCCTGAATAATCATTGCCAATTGCTTTGGCTAAATTCAGTTTTGAAATGTCAATGGCTGCTCCATATGTCTACTACTGGAGCACTGGGTGGGTCCCCAACATTTGTGTAAATGTGGCAAAACACACGACCAAGTGTCTTTGTCCTCAGAGTCTTACAATGTGAGACCAGAAGTAACAACTAGATGGGAAAACGGGTGAAGAAAACAAAAGAAATTAAGAATGACTAAATGATTACTCAAATTGAGAACTCATTCAAATAGCCAGCACTGAATTTAAACTAAATATTTTAAAACAACAGTTTTACAAATTTTTAATAATTTACATCACAGAAAGAGTTTTTTGTCTCAAATCCAGCTGCTTGGCCTCTCCTACTTCCATGGTTTCTCACAGCATTAGCCCTGTGATGACTAGAATAGCTGCTTACACGCAGTTTTAATGACAGGAAAGTTTTGGGGTTTTTCTTACTGTGTGAAAGATGACCAGCATCCCATTTGCCTGTCTGTTCACATCTGCCTGAAAACAAAACTAATTTTAATTGGTAAAAAATGTGTAAAAGGCCTATTCTGGTAAAATTCCTTTGGGAACAAAAGAAATCCCAACTCTCAATCTAGTAACTTCAGTAGCTGCCAAAAGTAGTGGGAAATGTAAAAAGACGTAATTTAAGGACAAAGAAATATTAATATAAAAAGTCAGTAGTTATGTATTTCCAGAACATGTCATACGTTTCCTTTTTGTCTGATTTATAAATATTTGGACCTTTGCAATACAAACATCTGGATAGAAGAGAGAGCTTTAATCCATCCTACAGTTTGTAGTTACTTTGCCTTGATGTTTCTGACAACTGTGATTGGCAGAGCAATCAAAAGTGATCATTTTAAGAGTTTGTTCACCGTAACTGTCCAGAAAGTTCCCTTCTTCACAGAGGAGAGGGCAATAAACTTGCTTTAATGTCCTCTAGTAAACTGCCATTTTCCAGGATTACCTGGGCTGTGATCCAAGAGTATCTTTCATTAGCTCAAATACCTAATTATGAGCAGATTTGGCAGCTCTGAAATCCAACAACAGTGTGCAGTTCTGATGCCTGAGTTCTCACTGTTAGGGTGGTAGTTTTGTTCTCCCTCAGACTAGTAAGTCTTTGTTCTTATGCAGTAATTATTTCTCACTGACCTTTACAAGTCTGGAGTCTTCTCTTTTAAGTCACAAAACAGATACGCTTGTATCTCATCCACTATTCACCTCCATCCCTTGCCTGTTATGCCTACCATATTTGTTTTGTCTTTATATGCTGGCTATTAAGCATTCTTTGTTTCCTTCAGTGTATTTATTAATACTAATTTTTTTGATGTTGGCAGTCTCAGTTTTATGGGTAAAATTACATGCTGTGACTTTCTGGGCAGATTCCTCAGCAGAGATAATCTGGCGTAGTTTCACTTGGTTGAATGACAATCTGTTCATTTAAGACATGGTCCTACATGTAGATCCTCCATACGTTAATATATCCTCAGGATTTTAAAAATAATTAATTAGTGAGTTGAACTGCTTTTCCCCAAAGGCTTTTTGGGGGCTTAGAGCATTTATGGTTTTTCTTTTTGTACTCTTTTTACGGATAAAGTCATTAATTGTGTTGTAGTAAATCTAAGAATATCAGAGCAATTTCAGCATTAAATTATTGCACTGCATGTCAAAATGGATATTCAGCATTTTCAGTGATAGTTATATCAGTGGATCTTCAAAATACATTGGGATCTCTGTTTAACAGAAATACAGAATTTTCTGTGTGGTCCAGAGGGACAAAATAGAAATGAAGATCATTTTGCTGAAGCTTTATAGCATAACGACACCACACCAAATTGAAGGTAAGTATAAGCAGCTTAAAAAGACTCCTGGGAACATCATAGACACTACGTTTCTGCCTACGTGATACTGAGTTCATTGGATAAAAATACTTCTGGCAGAAGATAAGTCACATACAAACAGATTATGTTTGGCTACAAAGATTACTTAAAATTAGTATTCAGAAAATCATGTGGCTAAAAGCAATCTAAAGAAACTGCTGAAGCAGGAGCATGGGGCTCTGATGTGACATGCTGCCATTATTTAAATCTTATCTCTATCTTTTTGTGGTCATAGTGTATAATTTGCCCTTTGGATTTTGTGTTCTCTGCTGTAATCTTTAAATTCTGCAGGAAATTCCAAACTACTACTGAGCTATTTTTTAGAATGTTAAACACATTGCAAACTATGGATTTTTAAGCAAAAACAAAGCCACTGCAGAACATATATGTCTTTTGCCTTGCCCCATCATCCTCTTCTGCACTGGGGGAGATAGGGAAAGCCTATTAAACTTCATTAAATCTGTTATTTCTATGAAGTGTGGGAGTGGGCTTAGCTAATTGCTTTTACCACTCATTGCTTTTATCACCACAGAGTAAAACCAGCAGATGACACCAGGACTAGAGCTTTCCTCCATTTCTTCTGCCTTCTGCTGCTTGTGCACTTGAACTGCAGTTTCAACTCTTTATTTTCATCTGCAACACTTAATTTTTTCAGTGTATCACTTTAGAAAATCTCCTGTTCTGGAAGTTAAGATATCTTGTCCAACATAATACACCTTTTCTGATTTTTATTATAAAATTAAAATAATGCTAAGGTTGCAAAGTCTGGGGTCCAAATGTGAAAAAAACAGCTGAAGAAAGACAGTCAATATACCCTTAAATCTACCCATGTATGTTCTAAGCCTAATTATATGAACACACAACATCTTTTTTTCCAAAGGACCCCTACCACAGCTACTATAAATCAGTGTAACTCCTTTGTTTTTAAAGGTGCTCTATTGATTTATACCAGCTGGATTCTAAAGACTTATCTATATGTCATTGTCTTCCTTTGCATCTCACTTTCTTAATATTTTAGAAAATAAGATTGTTAACATAGGAAATGTCTTTGTATTTATTTTTGCGGGCACCAGGAGCATTGCTGACAATTTATTTGGCTTAGATAGTCCTGTTATTGGTATCATAATGCTCTATGGTGCATTTTGTCCAAAAACCACTAATTACACTTCATAGGATTCTTTTAGCCTAATCTAATATGTGGAATCTGAGTCAGAGGGCCAAGCCTCCACACAGGGAGTAGTACTTTACTCAGGAAATGGTCTTATTGATTCAAGGTGAGTAAAGGTGGCAGAATGGACCCCTAAGTAATTTAGATTTACTCAGTGTCACATAGCTAACCCCAGCATGGTGACAGAGCTGCAAGCAATCCTCAGGAGGTCTTGCTTAGCAACATTAGAAATACTGCCTCTATTATTATCATTGGGCAGAAGCCTACACAACTAACGTTTTTAAACAATTACTGTTTTAAATTACAGAATAAAAATGGGTTCATCTAGCGGGCTATACAATTCTGTGTGCCTATCAGAGAGGACTTCCTTGCTGGCTAACTCAGTCGTAAGGCACAACAAAAGGTAGAAAAATAAAGAGAACTTACTATGCTGGGCAGGGATGAGTATTGCACAGTTTTGTTTCAGTTAAAGGCTTCGTCCTTCCACCACAAAAGGAGGAATTAACTCGTGTACGATGATCTTCTAAACAAATTGCTTTTGCTGTAATGTGTCCTGTGGAAGTATTAGAAAAAAAATGTAGTAAAATAGAGGTTTATTGAAAATGTAAGAGAAAAAGTAGTAGGAAAGAATTTTAACTAAACAAGTCCAAGCTCACCCTTGGTACAATTCCACTGACTAAGTAAAATAGGATTTCATTTGGCAACAAGTTTTTAACACTAGTTTCCTTCTCTGCAACACGGGTACTATTGAAGTTAGGTGAAACATTTTAGTTATAAACAGCATATTTGCAGAATCTTCCCCCAGCAAAAATCAGTAATGCTTCAAATCCTAGTTCCCTGCAGAAACCAGCAGCACTTGCTTAGAGCTCTCCTCATGTGCTTGCAAATGGCAACAAAACATTTTGCAGGTTTTTTTTCAGTATATCTTACAGAGTTCAGAATTCTGCAGGTTCCTGTACCTAGTTTCTGTCTATTTTCCATGTCAGGATACAGGGAAGACAACAAATGCCTTAAGCAATTAACTGATTTTATAGATTTATCCTTTAATTGGGATGTATCATTCACTTTACACGTAGTTCATTGAGCACAGCAAGTCAAATTTGGAAACACGGTTGTTTCCGTTGTCTTTATCCATGTTGCAACCTTCATTTGTTTTAAAGGGAAGCAAGAAAAATACAGTTGCCGTTATTTTGTTTACAGTGCTCCAGGTGGGCCTTAAACAGTCTACTGATATGCTGTGAAGTCTAACAGCACACTAACAAGAGACTCCTGAATTTCACCTGGACTTTTTTGCCAATACAGGAGCATAACATGGCATTTCCTTGGTCATCCAGTCCAGTTCTTTGATGTTAAGGACAAATGCATCACATAATCTTGTTTATATGACGCAGTTCCATTTTAAAGGCCAATAAAATTTTAGTTCTCAATTCTTTTTGCAGTATTTCCCATGTGCGAGTTTTCTGCTTTCGTTACATCCTAGAATTACTTTCACTGACAGAACATCCAGGATTTAAAAAATACATGTTGTGAGCAAAGCAAATACCTAGAGGAATATGGTAATAAGAAATCTTTAGCTTATGTAGAATTTCAGAGTTTAAGCTGGCTGAACTCAAATATTTGTGATTAAACATTGAGAAGATCAGGGTGCAACTGTCAGCAAAGGTCTTTATAATATTTTAGTCTTCAATTACTCTCTACAGATAGATAAATTGTACTCATTATTTATCTTTCCATACTCCCAAATTACAGCTACATCAAAGCACGTACTTAATTCCCATGTTTCTTCAACAGCAAGATATTATGTGCGTGCAGATTGTCCTGAAGAAAAAAACTTGAGTCACCCTAAGTGACATGAATTGAGACTGTCATGATTTTTTTTCTACTACTGAGGAAGTATGAAGGTACTTCATTTATGTTATAAGTTGTCAGATAAAAAAGTGAAGACCAGGTGTTCAGTGTAAGCCTCTGTCTGTATTTATACACAAGTTTGCAAAATTAAAGGCAGCTGAAATGTTTGAGATGCCTTAAAAAATGAAAAAGAAGAGCACTGGAAATCAGAAAGTTACCTACCCCCGCCACAAGTAGCTGAGCACTCTGACTGCACCGTCACCCAGGAGTGGCTGTGCTTTTTGACAGATGTCTTGTTCTCATTGTTGATTTTGGAAAATGTATATTCCCAAGCAATCCCAGGATTTTTTCCTTGTAACAGGATCTAGAGAGGGGTTTTTGGGTTTGTTAAAAAAAAAAGAGGGGAGAGAGGAGTCAAAAAAAAAAAAGGATTCTGTCATTTGGAAGGAAGACAAACTAAACCTGATACACAGATAATATATTTACACACTATGTTTGCAAAAAAATTTTCCAGACACCTAATTCTTTGTTAAGCTAAAACTCATCAAAGTAACTCCTAAACAGCAAAAGTGTTTGCTTGGCCCAACACCTGTAGGACATACAAGCAGAGTGCAGAAATACACAGTTCAGCACAACGCTCCTTTAAATCAGAAAGCATTTGGCTGGATTGGTGAAGTAGAAGTGCCTTCAGTAGATTGTCCAAATATTGTCCAAAGACTTTTGGCAATACAGTATATGTCACTGGCCATGCCCCAGCTCTCTGGGCTCCTCTCCTGAAATGGACCCCTAACAAGTGGATCCCTGCCTTCACCGGGGGCTCGTGGGTGCGTGTTGGAGTTTGCCTGTGTCACTGCAGTGGATGGATTAAGGATTTGGGGATGGGAGATATTTCCTCTCTTCTAGCCAGCAAAGACTAGGCTAGCTGATCTTTCACAGTGCCTTCTATGAATGAAGAAACGTTTGCCTGTTGAGTAAGCAGGACTCAAATGCTTTACTGTAAGAAGCTCGAGCAAAGCAGTAGCATAGCTGTGTGGAGACTGGGAATAGAGTTGGTTAGACATGGCTTCCTCAGTTCTTGAGCCTGGGGATATAAAATAGCTTTTTTTTTTTCCTTGTAAAAATGTTTTTCAGTGCAGACTGGTGATCAATTTCATTTGGCAGACCCTCAGCTGATATTTTTTCTCAGGATGATTGAAGCTGATAAAGCTTCAATCCAGCAGAGGACCTGTCCCTGGGTGTCTTGTCTATATGATAAAAAGGATTGGAAAAATCTTCTGTTCTTGATTTTACCATAATGTGTTAGAAAATTTGTAGACAGTGTGGTTACTGGCTACAATAATGATCTTTGTCACTTAATCCAGGCAGTCTAGCTTCCGGAGGTATAATATTTTAGTGATGAATTATATTGTAGCTTTTGTGGAGACAACTTTCTACTATTCACTGTATTCATTTCAGTCTGAATTAAAATCAATGCAAGATGCATGAACATCTGACACATACCTGAATTTGGGGAGAAACTTGTATTTAACAACATTTATTTTAGAAACTACTTTTGGCAGTAAAGTGCACTTATATTCATACTTAATAGAAAAAGTGCAAGAGTTTACAGTTATAGAGCTCTACTAAGTTATAATTCTTCATCAGTGTGGATCTGGTCATAGTAATATAAAGAACAGGTGCAGTTAACCTCAGTTCCTAAATATGTTTTTTGATACGCACTAGCAATTCAAGTATGATTCTACTCTACATTAATGATTACTATTCAAAACATTCATAAAATATGGCAGGCACTGTCAGTTAAGTTCATGTGATGTCTAACCTGAGTGCTTAAGCACATCCGTGTAGGTAGAACTGATCTCTACATAGAAGGGTTTCAAAAAATATCAACAAACTTACACTTCTGTCTTTTAAGACCAAGAAATACAATAACGTTTTTAAACGGAGCCCAGGGTTTTAAAATACTCTGAAAATTTTGGAAATATTGGAAAAGAGAATTTATGCGACAGTGAAAATTTAGACAAATTTACATGAACTCCAGCTCAATAATGTCGAACACATGAAGGATCTGGACTGCAAACTGCTTACTTTTCTAGAAGAAAGAAAAATGGATGCTATATTTTCTATTCTTAATAGCCAAATATTTTATTTCAGTCAGTCAACCTTGATAATGATCGAAACGGTGAAAACAGGAATTAGAACTGTAAATGGCAAAATACATCCAAAAGAATAGGAGAATGTGTGCCTTCGTACTGAAAGGTTCAGATTAGAAAACCCTCCAGGCACAGGAAAACTGAAGTATTTCAAGTGAAACTTTTCATCTTACCCCATCCAAGTTTAATTCATGAGCATCTTAGAGTACCTGTGAGACCACGGGATAAATAGATCTGAGAGTGCTTACTCGAAATAATATTTCTACATCTGCTTTAAGGTTGAGTCACATCTGTATGTATCACAGCTGTTTACAAGAACAGGATTAAACTCATTCTTGTGATAGAAAAGAGCTGCCTAATATGCAGACAGTTAAAGTCAGATTTCATCTTTCATGGTCCCATGAGGATGCCCTTTCTCCCATTTCACTAGGTAGGTGCTTTGTGTTGCTTCAGGTGCAGGGGCTGAAGTTCTGTCTGGCCTTTTAGTAAGTCGTGTCAAAAGAGGAGGATGTTTTGTCCATACCTCAGGACCTCGTGTAAGGGTGAGCCCTTGCCTCACTTGATTCTGACAACTGTCATGAAGCTGTGCTATGTCAGTGGCCAAAATAACAGTAAAGCTTAAATTTTACCTAATACAAATATCTTGAGGTATTAGACTGTGAACACTTGTCTTCTGAAACTGCTCTTAGTGATAGTAGAGGTAAGAAACAAAACAAATGCATCGTAAGCAACAGAATTCAGAACACAAAAGAGGGAGGATGAGAAGATTAAAAAAAAAAAAATGTGGCAAGCAGTTTTAATCCTGTGGAGCAATATTCTCGTAGTACTTCAATACAGCAAATAGAAGGAGAGCACATGGTCTCTGATGAGATCATTTAGATCACAAGACATGTTACTGTCTATCACTTCAGAGAACAACCACACAATGATGTCAGAAACTCGCAACCTCCAGCTGAGCAAGTGCCTGTTGGGTAAACCTGTACATCGTGCAGGCTGCTCCGTACACATTTTAAGACAGTGGGCTACACCCCCTTCTCATGCACTGGAAAGTAGATCCAATTAAAATAAAGAGCCGAAGTCTGTAACTTCCTCTCCTTCTCTCAGCCAGCAGCCAAAGCTAGAGCCCCTTCCCACCCATTAAACTACAAGAGGGAATGTTTACAAAGCAGGAGCTGCATCACATTCAGGTCTTTTATGTCCTGTATCATCCCAGATGCAAAGAAAAAGGGCAAAATCAAACTCTGGACAAGTACTGGAGACAAAATATTGCAGGACACAAAACCATATAATCTAAAGTCCCTGGCACTCAGCTGAAAAATGTTATACAATGTATAATGTTTAACCAAGTTTTCATCAGGAATGCAATGCTATTGCAAAGTTACAATTTTGCCAGAGTAATGAGCATATAAAAAATTCTCTATCGTATTTTCAAACATTCATTATAAAGCCCTTCCTTAACAACCAATAACTGAAGTCTGCATATATGGCCAAGTTATCGGACCTACAAATTTGGAAAGACCTCCAGTGCTAGTCTACTTAACTGGATGCATTCCAGCATCTTTTCAGCCAACTGGCATTTGCTCCCAAATTTACAGCTGGCAAACAACCGCCTTAAACATTTCCAGTTCCTCAATAGAACTGTTTAATGTCTACCTTTAACACACCAACCACCTGACTTCAGACACAACACTCAGCAGCTCTGACCGCAGGGCGCAGAGTTATAAAATTTACAGCTTCTTGAGTCTGAAAACCACAGACTCTCTGGCTGGAATCTGCCAGATCTACTCTGAAGAAAAAGAACTGTGGCTTTTGCTTAGGGCATAAAATGTTAAAACAATGGATAAATTGAATTCTCCTGAGCAAAGAACCTTTTCCTTTTGCTGCTAATTTTGATTTCAAAGCTAAACCAATAAATTTTCTAAACTAGCTGTGCATCTGCTCCTTTGTTTGAGAGTCTTTTTTTCTTCCCATGGCTATTCTAAGTCTCCAATACAATACTCCATTTTGCAGGTCAGAATTTTAAGGAGCCTATCAACATGTCTTTTTTGTGATTGTCTTTGTGCTTTTAAGGTGTCTTTTACTGTAAGATGTGTATGTGAAGTGACTTGCAATACACTGAATTAAAAGACATTAATTTAGACAAGATAAACTCCTCTTTCTTCCATAACATTGTATAATGTACAGGAAAACGTACTAGTGTCTGACAGGTTAACAAGCTGAAAAATGAATCCGTATCTCTGTGAAGGAGAAATAGATATGTACTACTTACATAGTTAGGGTGAGCTTACAGAAAAAGCCATGTAAAGGAATAGCTACTGTTTACCCATAGGTGCTTCATGTTATTTCATCTTTATTCATTCTGCATGCGCATAATTTACTAAGTGGGTGTGAGCACAGACTTTGAACCATGGTGTGCATGGTAGCTTTGATCTGCATCTTCAAATTGCATCTACATTTCCTGGGTCACACCCATGTTTTGTAAGTCCTTGATAATTTCTTATGGATATAAAAGAGTCGTGCCATCTCCAGTGAGCCATCAGCTACACCAGCAGGAGCAGACTAAGAAGTTTGTGTGGAAGACTAGTGTCTGGCTGTTTTATTTTGATTTTCAGAAAGATGCCTGTGAGACCTGCAGTCTACATCCACTCTGAGTCTACATGCCATTTAATAAATATTTTAACATCCAACATGCTAAGCCAGATTCGGACTTCTCTGATCAGTCAAGATTATTCCTCTGACTTCCATGAATTTACTCTGTTTTCAGTGTAAATCTAAGCATGGAGCATATGATGCTGGTGGAAAACTGTTACAGTTTAATAACAGGACCACTGGCTCGAATGGGCATCTACATGGGATCCTTGACAGTGGCTAACACCAGCAGTTTCACAGGAAAGTGGGAGAACACCTATAGAGGAAAGCACCAGTAAAGGAAGAATTGCATCTGCATTGGTTACTTTAAGCTAAACCTTAAAACAAAAGGGTTTTTATCCATTCAGTATTTCTAAAGTCACTTTAAACAAAAGCTTAACTAAAAGCTTATGACAAACTGTTGTTTTTCAAGAAAGTCCACTAAGGTCATTAAAAGGGGGGAAAAAAGAGTATCCTTGAAAGGTCCTGTATGATTTCATTTCTACTTCAGCTGTTTCGAATTTATCTTCTGTTGTTATTGTGTCTCCATTTTTTTACTGTTCACATGGTAAATGTACAACCTTCAGGGATACTGTCCAGCTAGACTCTCCTCACTGAAGGAGAACCCTTTTATCCGTTGTATGGAATCAACATCTGTATCTTATAAGCACATCTTAGCTCCCTTTAACTCACTTTCTCTTTAGGGGAAATCAGTACAAATTTATCATCTAGTAGCTAATAATAAATGTAATGTTTTATAACTGCAACTTGGCTTTCTCCCAGTGGCAGCTACATCATCAGTAAAGTCATTCCACCTGGCCTCCTTCTCTTTTTTTTTTTTTTTTCCCCCTATTGGCAAAGAGGAGGTGATTTACTTTTAATTAGACATTTTCCTGCTTTGAAGCTCCATCCACCTTCTCTTCCTGTGAATATTTGTCTCTTTGTAAAGCATCCTTTCCATCTGGTACTTACTGTTGTCAAAGTAAACCATGTTTTTTCACCAAGATTTCACAGTTCCTTGATTCAGTATTTCACTAAGATTGAGGTAAACTTCAGTGAGGATACTGATTCCCTCTCATCCTGAAAAATTCTACAGTGCTTTCTCAAATCACATTTGAGTTCTCAAATCAATCTGTTCTTCATCAGTTTAGGAAAACCAAATTATCACATAATTTTAAGGTGGTTATCAGTCTCGGTCATGCAATATTTTTCATGCCAACCTAACAGTGCAGGGTTTTTTGCCCTTTCAGAGACTTTCCCGTAATTCGACTCAGTCATGGAGGGTGACTGAATGTTTCAACAAATGGAAGTCACAAGTGACCTTCGTATGAGATCTGTATCAATAGAGCCCTCTGACGCCAATGTCCCTGATGCTCTGCCAGCCCCTTATGGGAAGTACTTCCAGCATTTAGTGGTGACCACTGTCAGCCCTCATTTCCAAAGCTAGATGAATGAATGATGAATTCACTGTTTGTTCCTCCTCAGGTTAAGTATTTTTCAGTTAAAAGAAAAACACTGTCAAGGTCTTTAAATCGGAAGTGGTGACCTTAGGTTACCTATGACCAAATGACAGATAAACAAATAAACTGAATATATTCAACCACCTTAAAAAAAATCCAGTATGTTTCCACTTAAGATGAGACAATTATGCTACAGAAACCATACTTTAAAACCTGGTATTAATTTCTGATCCTAGATTATCATTTAACTATCATGTTTCTACCACTTTGACCTTTGTCTGTTATTTCATCTAGCCTGAATTTGGACATTTTGGGAACTGCCTTCTGTACCCAGGAACATTTCTCATTTAGGCTTTTACTGGTTTTTACAAACCCACAATCCCTTACGTACCAATAATACTAACTGCAATTTCAGAAGGATATACAAATTCTAAAGGGCACTGGTTTACACTGCTTTGCCTTCCCTCTATATGTGAATTTACTTCCTGAACTACCAAGAAAGGGCTCTGATGAATTCTAAAATCTCATCTAAATCTGCATTTATACTTCCAGTAGTTGTGCTCAGGAAGTACTCATCCTACACTTCTAATTCCACATTCTTCTCATAAAGTTCTCCTCCTCCTCAGAAAATATGAGGCCACTGAAGTTCGTATTTTTTCTCTCACAACCTAAAATTACAGATTCACTGCTCTTTGTCTTCTTTGGTATGACTGCTTCCCATAATTACGTACATATAATATATGTGAATATACGTATGTTTCTTTTCTTTTTTTTTTTTTTTTTGAGATTCCAGGATAAATAAGGAAAGTATTTTGTGATTCTTGTCTCTCATCCATTTTTTGAACTGTGTTTAGAACTGCAAAGTCTGATTAAATGACATGTCAGCCTAGCTATTGAAAAAACTGACAGAAAAACACAGATGCACAGGAACATGCTGTACAATAAGACATAAATATGAAACATTTAGTAGGACTGCAAGGCTGAACTATTACTTGTGATATGCAAGACAAAAGGTAATTTTAAGATTTTTTTCTTATTTAGGTTTCATTCTTTCTTAATACATGCTTCAGATGTCTGTTTCAAGAAAATATTTTGGAGAATGACTGCATTTCAAAGGAAGTGATTGCCTTGAGCACAGATGTGCCAGACCTGTCTGGACCCATACCTGGAGAGCGCTGGTCCCATCCTCTCCTATGAATGTCACTCAGAGGATGTGCATAACCTGAACTTTCTGGATGCATGCAGGCTGATTTGCATCCAGAAACACAGTTGAAAACCTGGATCGGTTGGGTCACCACACAAATGTCTAGCAAAACTATGACTACAGAATTGAACAAGCACTAGCTGTGCTAATCTATCTTTCAGATCATAGTGGAACAGCAATAAATACTCCTAGAAACACTTATATTTTGTGCCCACCTGAATAATAAAAGTTCCTGTATTTATGCATGCAATTTATTCAGTTTCTTAGTCCTTGCAGTATACATTTTTACAAGGACTTCCACTGAATTCTTCTGGAAAAAATCTAATCCAGAAAATAATTCTTAAATTGGTGTTGAATACAACATAATTAAAAATAAAGAAAAGAATATCTAAACATTACAGGAAGAAGTTGAGCTCTGGTCCCTAGAAAGCCTCTTCTTACTGAAAATCAACTTGATTAGTAAAAAAATTGCTGGCAAGACTTACTTTGTATGCTTCTTTGAAAATTACAAATGAGATAAAAATAAAAAATCTTCAATGTAGTGTGCTTAAATGTTCCTTTTATTCAGCCTTCTATCATTTTCTAGTATTTATAGTAAAGTAGGGTTTCATTATTACTGTTGGAAATAGATATTCAGCAATGTGTGTTTTCTCATAAAAGTGTGTTCTTTAGTTTTCATTGGCATTTTTGCTGGTTAGTTATTGATAAAGCATAAATAACGCAGATCTCTGAACACACAAGATTTTGCATTTTTCCAGAACTCAGCTTGTTGAATGTTGCTTAAATTACTGAAAGAAAAAGAAATCTTTACTACAGCTCATAGATATATATAATTGGGGAATACGTAACTTTAACATTTTTAGTTGTTAGAATCCCTAGTTACCAAAGCTAGTGGTGTAGGTATTTCAATAAAAATACAAGGGAAGTTTAAATAAGCTCTCATAGGAGCAATAGCCTCAAGTTAAATGTTAAATCTTAATAAAACTGTTTAGCATAATTTGATAGGATGAAAATAGAAGTGTTATTTGGCATTAAAATGAAATATTTTTTTCTTTAATCTTTATTCTGTGAAGTATTTGCACAATATGCAGCCAAGTAAGTCATCTTACAGGCAATTTATTATTCATACTATAGTTCTACAATAATACAGTTCAATTTACTTTGTATTATGACAAATAGGATTCCTGAGAGCTCAGCTTTGCATTTCACGGTATTTACAAGTGTGCTTGTTTCTTTGGTGTAAGGTTATTTTGGCAATGATTTGCGGACAGAGAAGCATGTCTGTAACTTGTAGGCCAAAACTCTTCTTTGGACTAAAATATTCGTATTAACCTACACACACAAAATGAAAATTTTTCAGTTGAGAAAAAATGTTTTAAAAAGGCATTGCAAATTGTGATAATAATTTGTTAAAATACACACCTTTAGCCCATGTCAAACTGTCCATTCTAAAACGTGTCCATCCTAAAGTACTTTAACACGTGTTGAAGGTTCATGAGCTTCAATGGTGCTTAAATGCATGTTTAAGTACATTACTCAATATGAGTAATGGTAAGGCTCTTCAGTACTCAAAATAAAAACTTTACTGAATAGCTGTGAAAGTTTAAATAATCCTTGAAGAATATATTTCACATCACAGTCTATATTTGCTGTGTTTCTAAGTTTAACAGAACAAAGCTGTGTAATGGAAACAGGATGCAGAGTTCTCGGTTAACCACTCCTGCTAAACTTCTGCAGAGAGCTGTTTTCAGTTACGGTGTTACGTGATGGGTGAAGAACCACCGACTGCTGCCTCAGAGAGTGGGCACAGCACTCGTGCTCATGCTTCCCAAGTGCACTCCAGAGAAACCTATGCATTTGATAGTGGGCTGACCAGGGTATTGCTGGAAGATGTGGGAAGGAATTAAATCCCTTCTGGAGATGGCTGCTTCCTTCTCACAGGGAGAGATTCATCAAAACAGACAGACAAGTTAAAAATCCAGGGATTTGCTAGAGCTTTCTAACCAGGCAGGCAAACTAATGTGGCTAACAGTGAGTAAAGACTTAGGTGATTCAGCCAGAAACTGACCCTCAGATGTTCTGATGCACTTTAAAAGAAAATCTAGCAAAGCAACCCAATGCAGAAAGAGATTTTTTCTTAGAAAAGAAGTACTTGTGACCAATTTCAAAATTGTAACACTGTAACAAACCATATAAGCACCAATTTTACTTTCTTCTAAATATTGTTTCAACACAGGACATCTGGCAGACCAAAGAAGTGGTACAAAGTTGATTGGGAAATAAACATACACAAAATTCTTTATTCTAGATGCTATCACCAATAAAACTGAATCAACAGAAATTACACAGGAGCCTAGTGTGTGGTACTTAGATCATCTGTGTCCCAAAGTAGATGTAAAAAGGGCTACTTGTTCCTGCAGTTTCTAAAGCATTATTTGAAACTGTTACCCTTAAGCCTTACCGTAATGTTAAATTTATTTTTTACATCACTGAATTTTATTGTACACCAGTTGTGGGATGTGCTTATAATCTCTATTACCATTGCGCAGCAACTGACAAATAATGCTATATGGTGTGTTTTACGCACCTTTCTTTTTACTGAATTTGTGACAGTTTAATAAACTTCAAACCTTGATGAACTGGTGAAAGGCCTTTCAATCTAGCATGACTACACAATTAAGTCTGAATACTATCGTGACTCAATGGTGTTCTTTAATCTCTCTGAGAGCTACAGCACAGAGCTAAAGCTGTCGTTACTAATTTTGTAATAGACATCAAGGGAAGAATAAAAAGAAGAAAGCTTACTTCAAAGACCAGTGTCTCATTAGTCGGTCCTGCTGCATATAGACTCTCTGGATGGTTAAAAGAGCGTTGATAATCAAAAACTGTTCCAGCAAAAGGGAACTTTCCTGGCCAGTCAATTGTCCAGTCTCCTGTTAGATAATACTTTTTACTGAGGTTGCGCACTGCAAGATAGCTGGTTGAGATTTGCATTTCATGGAGGTGTATGCTGCGTGCTCCTGCTGGAATAGTGACCACAGCATAGTAGTCTGAAATGAAAGAAGTAAGCAACATTTTTGCAATTGTCATACAGATAGAGAAGGCTTATACTTTTTGAGCCAATTTGAAAGATACTGAAGCCAGCTGTTCTGATCCTCCAGAGTTACTCCATTTCCACAAGAAGAAATGAGTTCTGATTTTAACCCCGCTATGCAGTCTGTAATCAGAGTAACTCAGAGGTATTTCAATTCCTGGAATTTTCTTTGTGACTGAAGACAAGAAAAAGCAAGTTCACCTAAGCAAAATGCAGAACAGACTAATGGTGGTTTCATTGTAATTGTTTTACCATGTTTTCCCTATAGTTCCCTACAGTAGTTGGAAGGTACTGCTTCAGCCATGGACAAGCTTTTTGAGGTGCACTGGGATGCAGAGAGCTCCCACAAAGCCCTATATCTGGATCTCCCTGCTGTGACCTGTTGTACTCTGAGCACTTAGAAACCTGCTTCATTCTACAGTCAGATGAGACACTGCTGACAACGTCCAACACACACGGCACACAGCTCATTTCGCAGAGCATTCAGTTTAGATTATTTTCCTAGCGTTGTATTTCTATATTACTATATCCTAAATGATTTCCTGGCATATCTCACTGTAGTATTGACATGTCTTATGATCATCAATAAATGGATCCTCAAAATACTGCTGTGGGTAAAGAAATATTTATGATCTCCATTTTATGCCTGAGAAACTGCGGTAGGGTGAGAGGAGTTCACAATAAGCCTGTGACAGTCCACTAAAGAAAAGTCCACATCCTAGTAACTGGATCGTCCATTGAATCAACTGGACTGCTTCCCATCGACTTAATTTGAAAATGGATGTGGAAATACTGTCATGTTTGGCATTATGCTATGTATAACTTTTTGTATCTTCCATTGTCGTGTTCCAGTCGGAACTGTTGACACACTTGCATGAATCTTAAAATCTTTTTAAAAAGCAAATGCACACGTAAAAGGAAAAAGTGGCTTAAGAAACAAGAGACATGCCTGCAGATTAACTAACCAAGACTTATGTTCATAGCTTTCTTGTTACCAAGAAACAGCAGAAACGTGAACTCTTCTCTCACTCTCCCTGTGATTTTCAGTTCACATCTGGACTTTTAGCCACTCCCCAATGAGCAAGGAGTCATATATATTATTACACAGGGAAACAACAGAGCAATGAGTTGATGATCATGTGGAACAGCTTTCCTTACCATTAGCTTTGTGCTGGTTCAAGTATTGGCCTTTAAAGAACTTGCACGTTGAATTATCTCCTTTACAAACTCCACAAGCATCCAGTACAGCTTTGGAACCAAGTCCATGATCACACCCTACTTGCTGCAACCAAAAGGCAGAAGTGAAGGACACAGACACAAGGGAATTTGAAGAAACAGCTGCATTTGCTATAAAGGAGTCAATTGCCCACTTAAAAAAAATAGACATTAGGATTGTAAGAAACTTCATTTTCTCTTACTTCACAAATTCCATCAATGCAAACGTCATATTTATTTGGAGAACACAAGGTTCCGTCCTTCACTTTGCTGGACATTGCAAAGAAAAAGTCAAAGTCTTCAGCTGTGCAGTACAATTTACATCTGTCTTCCTCTGGGGAAAACAAAGAAACAAATAAAAAGACACAGTAGTATAAGCAGACCTGTGGCATGGTTTAAAAACAAAACAAAACAACAGCAAAACAAACAAAAAGCACCCTGCTGTTTCTTCCTGCATCCTAGATGACATTTGGTAGCTACAAGGATTAATTGTGTAGTGACACATCAGGACCCCAAGACAGGCAGAATTACAGCCAAATACAGTTTAAAACAATGTGTGGATTTGTCGGTCTATACACTCACAGAACTAAGAATTCAACACCGGTGTGAAAACAGGCACATTCCATTAATTTTGCTGATGTGGCCCTGATTTCAGCTCCACTTGACCGTAGTTTCAAATTTCATTTTTTATTAAGAGAAATCAGGGATTGTAATAATTGTATTTAATGTGTAATTAAAATTTGAAAAAGATATAAGATTGCACAAATGGTATATTCAGCTGGAAGCTAGAGCTGGGACCAGGTTTTCCCCTAACAAAAGCACTTTTCCTCTAAAAAGTCCAGACCATTGTCAATCAAATTTCTTCTTATACACAGATGGTATATTATGCTTATAAAGGGCTGATAAATTCTATGTAGATAAATACAGTGATGTTATTGTAAATGTTGACGTAATTGCTGAAACACAATTTTAATACAAACATGAATTGCAACAAATAAAGCAATATGAAATTTACAGGAACGTGAAATTGGATTCAAAATAATATCCTTTTATTCTTAAATAAGCAGCTGGATTTTCAATAATATTTAGCACTTCACTTCTACAGAGGCAAGGCATCTGTAGCAGCTTTGAGAACAAGATCATGCTTTCAGGAGTATAAATATAGATCTTAGGGGATATTTTGAAAAGCATCTAAAGAGAGTAAAGACAGGCATTTTCAATTTCAGAGTCACTTGGGAACTTCTTGCTTTTGAAAATTATGCCCTTTGTCCCTAATTTTAAGCTCTTATTTATTTTACTAAACATAGCCCTCACCTTTAAAACCAATGTAGGCTACATTAATTTCTGTTAAACGCGGCATTATCCTCCCAATAATATAGCATCCATTGCTACACACTGTGAAACTGTAATTCCACTTTCCTCCATTCACAATGGCTGTTAGGACATAGATTTCTAAACAGCAACCAAAATGTCTGCCAAATGTTTTGAAAAAATTATAGTCAGGCTATGAATGAGAGGTGTGTGTGTGTGTACTTTATGTCCTTGAAAACAAATTCGTACAGGTTGTAAGCAAAGCAGCTACAATGTGATACAATCCAGCCACTTTTCTTTAAGTAGTAGCAATTGCATCTATAAACTGTGCTTTCAAACTGCAGAAAATATTTGCTGTAAGTAATCAAAACAAACACTGATGCAAATTATTTACAAAACTAAGGGGCATAAATTAAAAATAAACTTTAATTCTACAAAAGATGAGAGAGTTGAGACCCAAATTTTGTAAAGATCTCTTAGTAAAAGATTACTTTAAAAAATGTATGCCAGTACATTATTTGTTTTTCTAATTCTTATGGGACTGTACCAGTAGAAAAGTCAGAAGGTTGATTTATTGTTACATTTTGAAATCTGAGAACATTCCAAAGAAAGGAAGATTCTGGTAGCCTTATTGTGGGAGCTCACATTTCCCATGCTGAAAAATCCATGGAAATTTTTTTGTTTTCTATTGTTTTGTTTTTATACTAAAACATATGTAATATAAAATGAAAGAAAGGGGTAGCAACAGCTAGGGAGTCGTGCTAAGGACAAAGATTTAAATTCACAACAGAAATGAACTCTGCGTGTTCATACAGGCAGTATCACATAAGAGGCCAGATTCAACTATGCTGGAAAGCAAACATATCTCAAATAAGCCAACCGAATTTCTGTTTGCTTACATCACAGTGATATTTGCCTAAAGAATATGGTTGAATTACAGCTGATAGCTTGCTTCCTGCAATTGCCTTTGTCCATCAGAGCTGTGGCATCATTACCTTCCACTTTAGTATATGGCTTCCATTTGTAGTACCATCCCCGGAAGGGTTTGCTGTTGTATTCTGCCCACTGCTGGGCACGG
>VXAL01009184.1:97216-114813 GCA_013399475.1 Chauna torquata
AGATTGGTTCTCATGTTTTGAATCAGCTTTGAATGTACACAATATCTGGCTTTTTCAGAATTCTAGGTTTTGTAGTTTCACAAAGGAAAAGGTGCAAACCCTCCGCTACTCAAAACCAGGTTAAAGCACCAGAGAAATGTGTTGTGGAAAAAACACTTGCAGTGACCTTTGTTGAGGTCATCTGCTAACTATGCTGACACTGGGTACAGCAGCGAAGGTCTTAAAAAGAGTCAGATTTTCTGTCCTAGCTGGTGGCAATTCAGTCTTTGAAGGGCAGGGAGGATGTGAACTATCAGTGAAGTCAGGGAGTGTTTGTGTTGACTTTGTGCAACTGGGGGGAGCTTGGAGTTAAGGCTGCCAAGTGTTGGGTCCCTACTCATTTCTCTACAGACTTTCTTTACAGCTTTAGCACATGTATGATTTTTTGAACTCTCAGCCCCAGAGAACAAATCTGCTTTAGTGTAAGGCAAAGACGTAACCTCCTTCCAAGTAAATGCCACCAAATAAGCAATATAATAGAATTATTTATGGCTATATTGTGATTTCTAGCCATAGGCTTGTATTTGAGGATGGTATAAAATTCCACCAAAGTAAGCACTGGAAGAGGCATTCTGTTTCTCAACTCTGCTCCAGCATTTTAATGTTACAGTACGCTCCCATTACTGAAACCGTTGGCCAGAGAATTGATGGAAACATCTCCACCTTCATTTTTTTACCAACAAGATGTCAGTAAGAGTTAAGTAATTCACAGGAAACTAGATGTAGGGCTACAAAACCAAATTTCAGAGAAAAGACTATTACCTAAACTGACGAAGTCATGCTTTTATTGGTGGTGTTTATACCAACAGATTTTGGCTTCAGGGCTGACAGAAGCTCTGTGAGTATAACCATGAAATATACTCACAATGAAAGAGGGTATTCCGATATTTCTATAACAGTATAGTGCTCCTTAGGCAGATACAGCCTAAACTTTCATCCGTGTACCTTCCCAACTTTGGCATGTACTGGTAAAGATCCCTGCATGAATAAATGCTGTTATAATTGAAGCTTTACTGATGATAACTGGAGAAGGAAGAAATTAGTTGAGAAACGCCAGCAAAAAACAGTCTCCAGAGAATGAATTGTAAAAGGAGTATAAGTACAAAGCTGTCAATACTCCGCTTCATATAAGACTCAAATATTAAAATGCTACAAGTGTACCTTAAATAAATTCTGCAGTACACTTTTTAGAATACCCTTAACGCACAATGAAAGAAAAAGGGCTATTCACTGGAATGTAACACAGAGAGTGTAAAATCCTGGAAAGAATCTGATCAAGGAAAATATTTCATGCACTATAAAGGGAATTAGACTCTGAAATTTCTGGACTCCTATTTTTTCATGTTTCATAATCATTTAAATTCAAGTGAGGACATTCCTGCTCATATTATGACCATAGTATGACAGTATCACAAAGCTAGACAATTGTTTTCTGCATGAGTTCAAAAGGTCTACAATGTCTTTCACAATCTTCATTTTTAATTAGTAATTTAAATGGCATCATTACTTTACATTGGTTTACAGCTACATTGTCTGTACTCACTCACAGCTATTGTATAGAAAAGATTAAAAAAGACGTGTTGAAGCTATTTGATTGATTTAGTCTTTTGTTTACATAAATGCTACAACTCCATTCTACTTCTTCTTCTACTGAACAATGCATTATTGTGAAGTGGGTAGGATGCAGTCCCACAGATAAGACTTAGATATTAATTTAAATCTCTCAGGCACTCTTCAGGTTCTTTCCCAGCTAAACTATTAAACTATGTAATCTGTTTCTATCTTGGAAAAGTACCTCAATTGTAAAATGTTGTGATTTATGAAAACCAGATACATGAAATTACACTGGGACAATTTATAGAAACGTAATGATTTTAGCAAATCTTCATAACCCTGTGTTCTACAGATGAGCTCCATAGGTGTTTGTTGTTATGAATTCGTACATAACTGAGGTGGTAATTCAGAAGCCATATCCAGAGCTGTTTGGGTGTGGTCACGATGTCCATCTTGTAATTATCCAAAGGGAACTGAATTGGTTGGATATCATTTTCAGGGGGAGAATTTCACGTACAAACACAGATCATAAGATTTTCATAAGCAGCAGCCTGAAGCTGTATGCCTTACCTGTCTTCAAGCTCTTAAATAAGGCGTGTCACCATTAAAACCACTGGAAACCTAGAAATCTCCCTCAATGTCCGTAAGAAGTCAGTTGTTTTGAAAAATGGAGTACTAATCTTAAAAAACATTTTAGAGTCCAGTCAGTTCTTCAGAGATCCACAGCCGCTGTCATAATCTTTTATAGAAGTACATATTATTTATCGTCATTCTCAGAATTTTGCTATCCAAAATCTTCTGTCAGGCTTTTGAACAAAAACATTAGCTCCTACACAAACCTGCATTAGGAAAACTGAAATGAATGTATACTGAAATATATAAACATCTGAAATATATTTCAGAAGTTCAGAAAGAAAGGAATCATTATTCTTTGTTTATGTGTAGTTTTAGAAGTGAACAATGAACAGTCAGTAGGTTATAAATCTTTCCATGTGGTTTCACACTGAAAATGGATAGGACCATTTTTCTAATGATTCCACTTTTATATAAAAGTGCTGTGATGTGAAATACATTTACCTGGATATCCATTCACTGTTGTGCTTTGCTGTGTAGATGGCTTCTTTATAGTCCTGTAATTTCATCACTCTAACTCTGAGAGAGATTTACAGTATATTCTCTTTGCTCTAATTGTATTATCACTAATGTAATAAAATTAAATTTTGTAGATACACAATCCAATTCTGGTATTAAGTCTTACATGGTTACATCTAGTCTTGCATCAGGTCTTACTGAAGTTAGAACAGATCACTCTGGATGCAAGTTTTAAATACATAGTGCTACAACAACAGCCACATTTCGAGCTAAAGAATTTTTGTGTTAACATAATTTGAAATTATTATTAGTTATTATAGCAAGCCAAACTGAAANNNNAGCCAAACTGAAACATTCCAACTAATGGACATTCTTCTGTCTTACAGGGAGAGCAAGGGAAGGCTTACAAATAAATGCAAGGAACAAGGTGCATACATGCAAATTTTAGCAGGAAAAACAGGGACCAAGGTAAGAAAACCAAAATATATATATGACATGTAACTGAGACCCTCCATTCTCTTGCTAAATGCCTTAAAAAATGAAACTATCCAAGTAATTTTATTTATCAAAAACCACAGAGAAACGACAGAAAAGGTTGAGTATGCTCTGCTATGGATCTGCAAAGATTGACTGATTGAGGGTAGTAAAGACTACTTTAACTAACTTGCATTTTCCCATAACATAGTACATGAAGCGTGGATATTACTACTGCAGCACTGTATTAATAGGTGTGAGGCTTCTTTACAGCCTCATATAAACTGTATCATATTTTCTCTGTTTTTTATTACTGCAGTTTAAATGCTGTTTTTATTGTGTGCAGTGAGGAATACATGTGTATATGCCTGTTAAAGTTTTGTATGAAATAAAACAGTGAAATCATTTTTTTCTAGTAAGTTGCAGTGAACTGAGTACTTAGAAAAGATGCTGATCTGATAACACTTCTACTGTAAAACAGTATTGTAAGGAATAATAGTATTTACAGCAATACAACATTCACTAGAGGAACATACCAGAAATATTTTATGAGTTAGCATACAATTCTGTGGTTCAGCAACTTTATTCTGACCTGTGAAACATAAAAGAATACAAACAACATGACAGACATACAAAGTCATCTGTCTATAGCCATTTTGATATTGATTTTATACATCCTTGGTTTATTATCCTGGGTAGTACGAATCTTATCAAAAGTCTTTTAATAGCTTATAAGAATTATTTCACTTACTCTTAAATTATTAGGTATGAATATGTTTGTGTGGCATTTCTTTACTGCAGCAGGTGTTTGATAAACTGCAGTGTCACAAAATAAATTCAGAAAGTTGGGCTGTTCCAGTGGTTCTAGCGGTCATCAGACAGCCACTACTTTCTACTAGTGGAACGTATTTCTGTTCTTCAGCTACTGATTGGTCATACTGGACATGAAAGAAATGTCTGAAAAGCATTTCACACATATTATTTCCCTACAGAAATGGACTCTATTCTTTTTTTGTTTTGTTTTAATAACATAAATAGTATAAAAATAATACCTTTTCATATCTATGTCTTACTTTGGATTGTTGCAGTGTCTTTCTTGATATGTGACCCCACCTCCACAAGTCCGAGTACACTGTGACCACTCAGACCAGGCAGACCATTGGCCATTTACAGGCTTGGGTCCATGATCACCGTATTTGACGCACTGTCCTCTTCGACACCACTGCCAAAAGAATGCCAAAAAATATCCCATCAGAGTTAGTGGTACCTAGTAGGTGCAAAAAAGAAAAAAAAATGGACATTTAAAAGCTCTAGTGCTTTACCCTAATAAGTCTAAGGTCTTCCTTTGAACTCAATGAGATAATGCACAGTACGACAAGGACTCTGAAGTAGGATACTGGTCAACACAATGGTATAAATAAATAGTGTCCTAAAATTTGTCCAAGCTCAGAGTTCAAGAACTCTGAAGTACAAATTTTCAAAACTGTTCTTTTGGAGAATATCTTTTTGGGTAATCTTCCTCAAAAAATCCATGTTAATTGATGATCTTGGGCTGTCAGAACCTCAAAAACTCCCACGTCATTTAAAAATAGCCTGCTAAAATTCTGCTAAAATGTCTCCCCTTTGATCATTCACTTATGAAATATTGTACAAAGAGAAAAAGCAAAATAGAACATTTGTAAGTAACTCAAAAATCAAAACAATATTCTATTGGAACAAACATTACAGCAAAATAAAATATTTTGTGTAATTATAGATGACTGTAAAATAGAGAGTTCAACTAAAGCAAATAGCCTTGTTCTTCTGGATCACTGATGATAAAATGCATGATGGCCTTAGTCTCTGTAGCAAGTATTACGGCTTAAGAAATGTTTATGTCAGTGGAATTTGAAGTCTTGATCTAACTTCTGTTATAATCAATGGATTTTCTTATGATTTAGATTTGCTAGATGTATCTTATTCCATAGCTTGATGGGAGAGGCATCACTACCTACAATCAAATAGGTGCCACTGTGAGGTACAACTGCAATACGGAAGTCCATGATACAAAACCTGGAGTGATCTGGATAAAACTGGTTTTGAGGGGAGCTAGTATTTGACCCAATAGTCTAAAAACAAGTTAGAATGACATCCTATTTATAAAATAACTTACCATACTTATACCACAAGCTGTTCCTTCTGCTGCTGGCATGAACTTTGTCTCACATCTGTGACCCACTTTATGACACCAGAGAGATTTGCATATATCCTGAAAAGAAAAAGAAAAAAATACTTATGATAGAACTCATAATTCCTGTTATTTCCTGGTGTTTAGGAAACATAATAAACTATGTATGCCATTGCTACCTTAAAAGCCATATAAATAAAATCTTCTACTGAATGTAGAATATACAGGGTTTAAGATTCATAGCACAGCCATATGCTGTATATTGCCTTCTTGTTCATGCACCATTTCACTATATACATATTTTTAACTATTTTGAGAGTGAGACGATACTAGAACAACAACTGTGTTAAATTGTTAAAGGCTAAAATTGAAACAAGTCTACAGGGACAATAAAACTCTGAATAGACCAGATTTTCTAAAACACAGAAGATGGCTGGAAACAGTCTCTTCGCAATGCTGTTTACTCTCACTTCTTTGTTTATTAGCTGTAGAAGAAACACAGCTGGCATCACCTGATGAATGTGGTTAGTATAAAATAAATCAAAATACTCCAGGATAATAATAGGAGTAAAAGAAATGACAACACTTTTCAGAATGACCACTCTGGATCATTTAATAAAATGTCTTCTCTGAAGAGGCCAGCAAGGACTGTAATAGTCACCAAAATAATGGGTTAATCTAAATTAATTCTTCATCACAAAGTCAGAAATATAAATTCAATTTTTATTGTTCTTAAATAACTCTATAGATCTTTTCTAGACTTCCATGTCAATGCATAGAAGTAACACGAAACACAAGAAGCTTAGTCCTTTCACCATCCCCTATACCCCATGAAAGTTTTGATCAAAGCTCTACTGCCTGCTAATTTCCATAAGCATAGTAGGCAACGGCTCAGGGGTCTTATGTATTCAACTACACTCCTTCTGACTCCTGGAAAGAACAAATCTCCTGAAACTCCCCTGGGATGGTGGTACTCCACAAAGGAGGCCAGTGCCTTCAAAGCACATTGCCAAGCAAGATAAGGTAGAGAAATAGCCCCAGCCTCTGGAGAACACGGTGTTACTTCTACTTACTTAGAGCATACTGCAGTTTTCTAATGTAATTTTAACTTTTCACAAGAATATCAATAGGTACCTTTACAAAGCTGAGGTTGCACACTTTTGCTTTCATTCCAAATTGCCATTTGCACTGGGTGTCAGCATCATAGATCTGCCCTGGCAGTTTGTCAGGGTATTTATACTGTCCTGTTTGCTTAGGTTCATCAATCAGGCAGGCAGCTTGAGCTGTACTATAATGAGAATATATAGTAATTATGACTATGATATTTATGTCAAAATATTTCAATTTGCTACAGAACAGCAAAAACATATAGTATGGTATACAGTACTTTCAGCTAGCTTAATAGTCATTTACTGAAATAAGAATATCTGCTTGCAGGAGCCAAAAGATCTTGACATCTTGTGGGACCTGCAAACTTTTAAGGAAGCAGGAATTTCCAGGCTTTGGGACTGTTGTGACAAGAAAGAATGATGTCAAATTCTTTTGCTCCCTTTGTTTGCGTGTAACCAAGAACAAAGTAATGTGGTCTGCGTCTTTCCCTTAAGTGGATTCCCAAAATCAGGAATCAACAGAGTCAACATGGACACTGTCTCATTTCAGCATTCACTTCATCTGGATTGACAAACAGAAGCCTACTGCAGCTTGTGTACTTTGGGTTGGCTAGGTCCAGCTTAAGACTAAAGGTACATTATGGTCTATTTTTTTTCCTTTTCTCAAGCATATGCTTGAGAAACCATGTATATGGAAGGTACACTCTATGCTGGATATATCTTCCACACGTAAGTCTGTTGGACCATACTGCATGCTGGAGGCCTTATCTGTCTTTTTGGTTTGCAATTTGATTGTGTAATCTGAATATGCTGCACCACCAGAGCAGACAAAATCACAAGAACTGTCATATTTCCCGTCCACTACTCTAAGACACTAATTTCGCATTCAAGGATCAGATCCACAGAAGTATGTAGGTGCTTGATTCTTACTTTAAAGAATTAACACCTAAAATGCCCTTACTGGATCTGGGTCTTAGTACCACTTACACATTTGTATTTAATGATGCATAGTATATCCATGAACGACAAACCCAATAAAAGGAAAGTTCTACAAGAAAGGACTGCAATTCTGATGACATTAAGCACAGACCAAAATACAGCTCCTTTAAAAGCATCACTGAGTAATGCCAACACTCTGGAGAAATAACTGGCATCTTTCTCTTTTTTTTTCCTTTTTTTTCCCCAGAAGCAGTGTATGAAAAACTTAAAATGTCCTTACTCATGGTATGAGCTAGATCAAGAGAGAGACTCTAGGGAGAAAGGCCACTAATGTTAATTTACATTTCGTAATGACTTTGGTACCACTGTGTCTGCCCTCTTTTGTGTTCTCTTCCTGCTAATTCTCTAATAAACCTAGCTACTGACAGGAATGCCTGGGAGAGAAAAATATGCCAGTCATTATTGTAGGATATTCATGGAGGGTGAAATTCATTCTTTTGAAATGAGGCAGGACAAAGACACTTATATACCATACCACCTATACGCCTCAAAAGTCCAAGTGTGGGGGCTCAAATAGTGCACTGGTTTGAGCACATTTTAAAAGAGGTAAATTTCACACTTAAATAATTTTTATGTCTGTTCAAGACTTCAAGCGCAGTTACTAAGATACCCTAAAATTCCCAGTTACTAAGATTCCCTGCCAGTGGCCCAGATTTACATCTGACCTACCTGAGAAATTTGTTGAGATACTGCCTGCTGCATACAGACCAAGAAAACACTCCATTGTTTCCTGTCAGTGTGGGAGACATAATATTTCCCTCAGCTTTTCTACAAGGATTTCCTTCTCCGTCATGAATCATACCAAAGCTGAAGAAGAACCATACATGGGAGTGAAAATTTAGATTAACCAGATGCAAGACACAATTTGCGGCAGAAGAAATACATGACAGGCAACACCTCTATGTCTGAATTCCACAAAGGGATGAAAACATATGCACAAACCACCATACAAATGACTATTAAGATGAAACAAGCTCCAGTTAGTAGCAATCAGATTTTACTGTCATCATGCACTTGTCTGATTAGAAAAAGATAGTCATTTTTTAAAGAGAGACCCATACTGGTGATGAACAGGAGCTCTGCAATGTGAGCTGATGACAAGACATTGGCATCTAATTACCAGAGCTGCAGACTGTTTCAGAAGTTTTAGAGTTTAACCGTTTCTCTTTTTTCATGAAATTGTGCCTGTTTATTGTCTCATGAATTGCCAGTGAAAGTTACAGTCTAAGAGCTGTTTTATGGTGCATCTAAAATGAGTGGATGCATTCAGTCATGAAAGTGTTTCACCTCACTTAATAAAAATAACTGTTGCACTTGGCCACCTTGTTGGACGTCCCATAAAAAGCCAAGAACTAATGTTACTTGGAGTCAACTGCCTCTCACCACTAATGATATTGCCCTTGGAAGGAACTCATAGGGGCAACAGGGGGAAAAATCTAGTATACCACTGTTTATAATAAGCCTGCTCTGCAGATAAACAGTTGATGAATTCCTTGCAATATCAGGGTGAAACAGAAATATTGTAAAAAGTTTGAGTCAAAACTATAGCTATTTGTCTTTGTAGCCTTTATCCAATGGGGCCAATCAATGCCAAAATGTCATGGTTTTGGCTGGGACAGAGTTAATTTTCTTCACAGAGGTTCACACAATGCTGTGTTTTGGATTTTTGGTGAAAATGGTGATGTTTTTGGTTGTTGCAGAGCAGTGTTTACATAGAGCCAAGGACTTTTTTGCTTCTTGTGCTGCCCTGTCAGTCAGGAGGCTGGGGTTGCACAAGAAGCTGGGAGGGGACAGGACTAGGACAGCTGACCCAGACTGACCAAAGGCATATTCCGTACCATATGGCATCATGCTCAGCAATAACAGCTGGGGTAAAGAAGGAGGAAGCGGGGGGACGTTCGGAGTGATGGTGTTTGTATTCCCAAGCAACTGTTACGCGGGATGAGCCCTGCTTTCCTGGAAGTGGCTGAACACCTGCCTGCCCATGGGAAGTAGTGAATGAATTCCTTGGTTTGCTTTGCTTGTGCGCGCAGCTTTTGCTTTACCTAGTAAACTGTCCTTATCCCAACCCATGAGTTCTCGCACTTTTACCTTTCTGATTCTCTCCCCCATCCCACCTGGAGAGAGTGAGCGAGCAGCCGTGTGGCACTTAGCTGCCTGCTGGGGCTAAACCACAACACAAAATCAGGTTTATACTCTAGGTACCCTACTTTCACGCCTCCAAAATACTAAGTAACTTATAGGGAAGGAAAAAAAAAAAAAGCCAACCAACCAACCAACCAAAAGATCTGTGACTGATGATTTGTGCAGATAATTCAGTAGAGAAATTACCCCAGAGCAATTTTTCCTCCGTGTGCCCTCCTCTCTCTCTTTTGTTGATATCCATGCACAAAAAAAAAGAGAATGACAATAGTACCACTTCTGCCATTTTACTCAAGCAAGACCTTGCTAATTGTTATTAATCCTTGAAATAAGGAAAATGCACATTTAGTGCATGTACAAAGAGAATCCTATTGATATGGATAGAAGTAGTGAATCTTACTATGTTCAGTCACAGTTGTAACTTGCCTATGAATCTACCAGCTTAAAACATGCATGCAGTCTGAGCCTTTCTTTGCCTATTGACAATGCGTGCTAATGTGAATAGTGTGGAGATAAGAACCCAGGGAAACAGCAGTGTTACACAGCTGAAAGAATAAAATAACTGTCCTCCTTATTTGAGGAAGAACTACATAGTGGCATTCAATCTGTGGAGCATAAGAGGTGGGATTGAATAAATAGAATACATGTTATAAATACAAAAACCTTACACTTTTCCTAATTTTGGCCACTAACTTGCTATATTCTCTCTGTCAAATCACTTTCTTTTCCGTGCCTTTGCTATCCTCTGTCATTTACTTTGTCTAGACTCTTTAGTGGGAATACTTACTGCCGCTTATTGGGTGCTCTGCTCAATCTGCAGCATCATGAGGCTTTGCTTTCACTAGGAGAGGTGTTACAATAATATAAAGAATAATATGCAATAATAAAAAGCACATTGAAAATGATAAATGATGTGAAGTTTATGGTTATAATAAATGTAATTTTCAGACTTCGTTTCACTGCTTTATATTTACTCGCTGTACAGGACATCTGTGAATTTCAATGTGTTTTGAATAGAAATTTCATAATCTGTTACTTCAGCATTGTAGTACATTCGCGACTTTATGAATGCAATGTGTGCACGTGCAGGGAATATCTAATTCACTGGGCTCAATCCTCTACTATTATAAATCATTACAGGCTCATCAGAGTTACTGCATGTGTTGCCACCAGCTGAGGCTCCAAGCTTGCTAAAATATGTCTCATTCTATAAATGGACAAAAAAAGTCCCAACTGAGCTAATATTTTATAGTCCTTTGTAAAATACTAACTTTGTTCACATGCATTGCAGCCAAACAATCCACAGTTTTAATACTCAGTCACACAATGGGCTCTGAACTCCCAAAGGAAATGTTAAGCTTTCAGGTAAAAACACAAGCTACTTAAATAAAACAATAAAAAGTGTATAACAATTGAAGCCACTCAGTGAATCACACAGTGTCATCTATACAGAATACAATACTCTCCTACTATGAAATCCTTGGGTTAATATTTTCACAGTGGACCTCAGCACCTATAGAGCTGTCACAGTTTTTCACACAGAAGGACTCTGTGTTTCATTGGACCTATATTAACATGAGATCAATGCAGAATGGTCAAATCACTCCACTTAGTTTACTGAAGTGGATAGCAGTCCCAATCCTACATTTGGATTTAAGTTTCTCCTAAAAATTCTGAGTGGTGAGATCAGGAGAGAACTCTGTGAAATGATGCCTGACTTTCAAAGACACGCAATGGACATTCAATGAGCAGAATGAGAAAACTCCAGGAAGTGTCCTCTATGCATCATACTGTCAGGTAAGAAGTACTTTTTACCATGGTCTGAACATTTATTAAACACCAAGGGGCATCATTTTTTCTCCAGCACAAATGCACAGTTTCAAAACACTCCTTAATCTGTTATATAAACACTGATGATCAATAGACAAGATCCTAAATTTTCAAAATTGCATTGAACTACCTTACCTTTACAAATCGTGTACTGTTTCCAAATTTGCATTCTGCATACTCTCTGATTGTTAGGATTGCCAGACAGTAATTCTGAGGACATTCTTTTTTCACAAATCTATGTATCACAGAGACCAAGTTCTGTCATTTTACACTTAATACTAGGTAGTCTCGGGAACATGAATATGAACAAATGATAATAAAGACAGCTTGTATCTGGGGCAGATGTTTTTCAGAAGATAAGATGCATTTCATTAGACAAGAGTATGGAAGTATACCAAAGGGCTACAAAATGTAAGAATCAAAGGCAATGGTGAAAAAGAAAAAAAAAGAACAACATTTAAGAAGTTCCAAGTGTAATCTCTCAAAATGGATAAGAAGAAAACAAACAAGAAGGAAGGAGATTAATCTACTAAATTGAAAAATAAGCTATAGGTCTGATTCTCTCCCTAATACTGATCGAAGGGCATTAAAAATCTATTGAGGTCAGTGAAATTGCATTAGTGTGACAGGAGGATCAAGCCATATACATTTTACGTATTTGGTCCCACTGAAAGCATTGGCTCAGTTCTCATGGGCTTCACGGCTTCACTAGTAGCTGGATTATTCTTTAATTCCTTGTTTCCCTTCAGATGTACAGAAACCCGTGAAAGGGTCACTCATGTAGACATTAGGTCATAGTATATACTGTAGAGCATATCTGTACAATGAAAACTAAATAGTCATGATTCAGTCATGCAGAGTCAGAAGGATTCATGCCCTGAGCAAACAATGGAATATAGTAGCACTGCTTTTGAAAGATATTATGTGCAGAAGTGTTGCTGTACAGAATAATGATCCTATGTCAATGTTTCCTCTAAGCCTTGATTTCAGGTTTGTTCCACGTAGAGAAGCTATGCTTCTGTACTGCCAGTGGTTAGTCAGAATCCAGCTTGAGCTAGGTTAGAACTGAAAATCAAAAATATGCAAAAAGTTGTGAAAAAGAATTAAAATGCATCTGGGGAAAATAGGACAGCAAAACCTAATTGTCTCCTTCAGATCTTAATTCAACAGTTCAGAGAATACCTGACTCTTTACTGATTCTGCTTGAGAGATAGCAGTTCTTAGGGAAATTACAGTCTTATTACCATAGAAAATGAATGGAAATCCAATGGATATAGGAATAGAAAAGCTGAAACTGCCACAAAGGTTGTTTTTAATCAAATCACTCATTAAATAGGTGAGAGAACAAGGAAGAACAGGTTGAAAGGAATGAACGGCTCCCAGATTCTATGAAACACCAGGTCTTCTGGGAAAGGGGCCTCCAAGAGACTCAGAGAGATTGCTTATAGCAATCTATAGAGAGATTGCTTATAGCTATAAGCTTCTGTGTCCCTTCTATTTTTGGAGCAACTAGAAGCAATTTGTCTACCACAACATGGTAGCAGTGTGGGAAGCTTGTAGATTTTAACAGCTTTTATTGTTTGTTCTGGTTATCATCTGGAATATGTAAAGTGTCAAAAAATAAAAATACAATAAAAGCTCCATGGGCAGCTGATTCATCATCTCATGCTAAAGGACACACCTCTAAGTAAAAAGCCTTGATTTCTGTCTAGCCTAGAATTGCCTATAGCTTCCTGTCAAAGTAGAAGCAGTTGTAATGTACTTGTATCAGAATAAAGTCCCTCCATCTATGGCAACAAAATGGATCATACTCCCAGAGTGTTATTTTTATGGTTGCTGGAGAGGTGATATTTAAGGCCAACACGTTAACTGGATGCTCTCTATATTCTAATAATTGCTCTCTATAAATGATCCATGTTTAGATGACTTATGTTAACTGATGCTATGTTTCCATTCACTTTCATATTTATTTATAGAAGGAGCAGGTAAGACTCATGAAAAATAACTTACTTGTGTCCAGATTCATGAGCAATTGTAAAAGCCAGTCCAAGGCCTGTATCTTCATTAATGGTGCAACTACGGTATTTGCTGCACATACCACTGATAGGTGCAAATCCTGAAGGAAGGAAACAGAAGAAGAGGTTGTTCCTCTACAGAATGCTAAATACATATATCACCTGCACTGTGGCAATAAGCCACTCTACTGTAGTGCATGAAGATGCAAGATGGTTTTCTACTTCATCAGTTTTATAATGGAAGAATTAAAGCAGACTTTTATTTGACAATAAAAGGACTCCTGTATAAGAAGTAAATGCAAATCAAACCTAAACCCCGGAAATGCACTTTACTGGTAAAGATTATTCTTTTCCCCCTCATGCCTTTAGTGCTCCCAAATTAGGGAGGAATCTCATTGAAAAAAGGGCAGGTAGTCATAAACTAAACTAAACTAAACTAAACTAAACTAAACTAAACTAAANTAAAAATCAGAGTAGCTCAGAAATATTTTCTAAATCCCAAATATTCCTTGAAGAGGTGACAATCCAGAAGGATGTCTTCAGATAGCTTGTTTTGCCATTTTTGCTGGGGCAATAATACTGGAAATCCTCTTTTACTTCTAGGTACCTCAAAGAAATGTATGTAATAATGATACTGCTCTTTCCTGTGAAGAATTTTAACATTATATGCAAAAATGGCCTTTCTTATTTGAAAACATTTCAGTCTCTATGAATCAAGATGCTGCTGCTGACATTCACGAGTTTCTCAGAACATGTTTTCATATCATACCTAAAGTATCACAAGGCTCATTTTTCCAAGAGCAGATATCAAAACCCGTAAGCAAGATGGCATGGTCATGGCGCTTTCCATTCTTCCCAACCAGAGCAGATTGCCATTGACAAAAGCTGTTCAGTGACTGGTCTGCATGGTGGTTAATCAGTAATCCACCCTGTAGGTATTTCACAGACACAGAAATAAGGTGCTTCCATCAGTACTTGAGAAAGGTGATTGAAGGAAGAAGAGCTGGTTAGGGAAAAGGGAATTTTTTTTGTTTGTATTTTTTCTATATGAACCTATGGAGGCCTGTATTTACCATTTGTGATGACCAATTCAGTTGATGAATGAATCTATTAGAACCATAAAATAAAACTGAAGCATTCACCACACACATAGATATTTTCAAAGTCAGCGGTTGGAATTACGGTATACAGATATATTTGATTCCTGATAAAGCTGAAAACTAAAATATTTTCAACCTTGTGATTAAAATGTTTGGAGATTTCTGTGGAGGAAAAATATTATCCAAGTAGATTTCATCAGAAAAGATTTTTTCTTCTTTTCTTTCAGGACCATTGCCAAAAGAATCAGCTCCACTCCCACCTTCTGTTACATGCTGTCTACAGTTTGGGACTTTTGACTCCTTCCCCCTTCTGATCATCACACTGGAAAGCGTAGTTCAAAACCTTCTTATGTATTAAAGTACTTCTTAAGTAGATTTCTCATTCCAGCCCTCTCCAAGAAAATGCTGGAAACTTAATCTTACTGGATGCATTTCAAAGCTTCTAAAGAACATTTAAGTGAAAATGAAGAATTTACTATCAAAAGAAAAAAGGAAAAGCAGTGAAATGTAGAAAACATGATTTTTGAGGGTTTTGTGATTTTAATCTTCTTCTCTCACTTTATGTCATAAGAAACCTCTAATGAAAGAAAGTTCATGTACATAACACGGGAACATCCAGTGCTCCCTGTGAACAGTATCAAATGAAGTATACACCACAAAAATTCTGACAACTTACAGGCTCTTGTTCCAAAAGAAGAAGGCTCACAACAATGATGTTTATGTCACTTCCAATTGTTCCATCTTTAAACAGACTAGAGACCTGCAATGATTATTGAAGAGGAAATATCATCTACATGTATAAAAAAAATTTTTCTAAATAGACTAGACATATGTATTGAGTTATCACATTCACCTTCAATTTTCAGTATAAATTAATGGAATTATATACCTTGTAGGATTAATCCAAAAGAGCCTAACCCAGCAGAATTATGCCCCAAACCACTCCACTTATTCAAATAAATAGAAAATCTTCTGTTGATTTCAATGGGCTTTGTAATGTCCTTGCTCTCTTAGATCAAGTGTAATCAATTTCAAAGTTCGAGATTTGCAATACAAAACTAAAGAAAAATAGCCACAAAGGAAAACATATTTCCTGTTAAATTATGTTATTTTTCTCAAAATAAATCTGTGCTTTCTCAATTTTTTTTCAAGGAGTGACATCAGACTAAACAGAATAAGACCCATGAGACTACATAAAATAAAAGTTTCATTTTCAGCATACCTGATTTCTTTGTACTACGCAAGACATAGTTTAAAATTTAACATTTTAAAAATTCTCCAAACATTTATATTTTTTACCCTACGGTAGTGTTGCAGAGCTGTGATAATCCAAAAACCCTTTTTTAAAGAGCTTTTTGGCCTAAGTAATACATTAGATGAGTCTTGAAGAAGAGCTTGTGTGAGGTGTGCTTGCTGTTTTTGGTATCACTATTTGTCTAATGAAAGATACTACTCTGACGTAACAGTATTCCACAGGGAAAACATACTTCAGTTGCATCAGATCTTACCATATTCATAACTGTTAAGATGTACGTTGTTACATTTTCCTTGCCATGTTTCTCCAACATTTTTTTATCTGCCACAACAAGGGTTTCAACATTTAGACTTCCATTTTTCTGAATTTTAGCAGATGATCTTTTGAACCTAGCAGAAGTCCCATATTCATCTGAGCGAACGTATGTCTCTTCTGTGGGTGGCTTAGGTGCATCTAAAACAAAATAAAACTCAGTTTTGGGAAGGGTTCAGATCATCCATGAGCAGTTTCATCAGATAAGGAAGCAACACAGGCTTAGAGCCTTAGATTATTTTTACAGCATATGATGTAATACTTATGGGTAGGAAGTTCTTGTATATTTATTAAAGAAGACCTGATTCATTCTTCAGGTTAGGTTGGCTACAGGGAGAGAAGGAAATAGGAGAACCACATTTGTATACTGTAAGCAGTTTAAAATAAAGAATTAATCTAACAAAATGGTAGCAGCTGTGGCAAAAAATATAGAATCTTTAACAGAATACCTACATTTGTCCTGTCCTTCTGATAACATCCTGAGGTATTTGGCATGTGCTACTTACATAGTGGTTAATAAAAAAACTCCTTTCCACAACAGATGTCCACCATCAGTACCGAAAGGAGACATATACTACAAGTGAGATTCCTGTCAGCCTGCAATTTTGACTGACAATAGCCTTCTATGCAAATTTGCCACTGAGATTACTCCTGCTGGGAATATATTTATTTAGCATAGGGAAGTATCAGGAAACAGCAATCAAGGCTTGACAACAGGATACGTGCATCCAGTCTGCACACCCTAATGTCGGGTGTGCAGAATTTTCCCTCTGTGCTTGTATAGCATGGTCAATGGCACAGTTGTAGAATGGTCTCTAATCCTTTTCTTCAGAGCCAGAAAGTGGGAAAGGAAATCTATATCCTACATCCTGTAATTCTGCTATTACTCATAGCTTCTTTTGCATAAACTTACACTGCCTTGGCATCAAGAATTAACTCAAAGGCCACTTTTTAAGGCCACTTTTAACTATTTGGATAACAGTATGGTGTGGGTTTTTTTTTGACACAGCATGTAACATGACACAAGTGAGGGAGCCTCAGGTAATTCAAAAAATCCTGCCTGTGCCTCATCAGAAAGTTAGTCCAATGACAGAGCTAAAGCAGATACTACTTCCTGCCATGCCACACTGGGAAATCAGGAATACCATAGAATGGACAACAGTAATCTGCTTTCAAGAACTAAGTCACTCTGAGCTATAATTAACATTGCAAGTGACTGCATTAGTAAAATTTTAAAACATTACACTCATTATAAACATATATAGAATTAGGTTATTTTTTAGAACTCCTCCATTGTTTTTCTCAGAAGGTTGCAGGTATGTACTCCATGAAGTGACAGACTGCGGGATGTGAAAAAAAAAAGAGTTTCATGGTTAAGGTAATTAAATGAAATCTTGTTTAATTGGATTCTAACAGTGCTTCTGACACCGAGTTCCTAAGCGATGATGGGTAAATCACTTATACTAAACTTATCACAGCTGGATGCTAAGTGCATGTTCTTCCTTTACC
>VXAL01009184.1:120555-147885 GCA_013399475.1 Chauna torquata
AATTTTAGCCTTAGGTAAAGTAAAATGGTCTATGGCTACGGTCATGTTGGCTAGAAAATATGCCAGCTGAGAAATACCAGAGCACAGAGGCAGGATACTAGCACAGAATCATCTTTTCTAACTTTACGCTGCCAATGAATTCCAGCTCCTTGAAGGAGGCCAGGTTTTGGCTAGTCTGTACTCCTGGGCATTGTAAGTGTTAAAAAAAAAAAAGAAACGTGTTCTTTGGAATTTTTCCTACAAATACATGAAACCATCNAAAGTGTTCTTTGGAATTTTTCCTACAAATACATGAAACATCACTGTAATCATGAGTTAGATGCAATAGGTTTCTCCAGCTCAAGTATTTCAGTAGATGAGCAAATACTGTCAAAATTGTCATGGAAATTTTACGCATTAGGTTTTCATATTGCCAGCATAGCTTTAAGTATACATTTGCTTTTCCTTGAAGCAGAACTCAATGATACCTCTCAATTAATTTTGATGAGGTTTGGACCTGACAAGAAGAGGGTCAGATAGGTCCAAATTCCATTTTTTAATTCAGATTCTCTGCAATTAGAGGAAGCCATGAGAGGAAGCAGTATGACAAAATCTACCATTTTAGTAAGTCTAGACAACACAGAACGAAAATGACCAGGGACTCCTATCTATTCCCTCTCCCTCCCACTGTGGTTATCACTGAGAATAGCAGTAATTGTGAGAATATGGTGGGAAGGAAAACCCATGAGACTGCTCAGCTGGAATTTGCTGTTCCTTGTTCTTCCTTCACAACACATATTTGCTGTCTTTCTGTAAGGGTTTTTCCATACCATTGGGAAGTAAATTGAAAGATATACATTGATCTGTGTGGGTAGCAAATAATTCTGAATCAATAAATTAGAGGAACTTGCAGTTTGTTTGCGGACAAGTTGAGGAGAGATGAGAAGGCAACATTCCTCCCACTCATTATTTGTTATGAAATGTTTGCTTAGGTCTGGGCTAAAGGAATTTTCAGACTGGAAGACATCTTTGTAAGATTCCTCAGTATCAGGGTGCTATCACCAAGGTAAGGCACTTGTTCCATTTTCTTGTTGTAGTTCAAAAGGAGGAAGAATCTCAAAATGAAATTTAGACAAGGGAAATGATAATAAAATATCTGATTTAAGTTAGATTATGAACTCAAGAATAAGGGGAAATTTTTAAACCACTGAAAGTTCATCTTAGCTATTTAAAACCAGGTAAATCTTCCATTGATTTCAAACCCACAGAGAATAGTTTTGAGAATCCCAGTCTAACATACCTGATTCTGTCAGTTCTCATTTGCCTTGTACTGGAACTGCACAAAGGCTGCTACCATTTGTCTCCCCCTGTGTTCTTAGACTCAGAGTGAACAATCTGGGAGCCTACTGGCCTGTAAATCTAATTCACTTTGATGTTTCAGCATCTCCAAAAAACAGACCTTCTGTAAGAAACACAGCACTGACAGTGAGTGACACACCATGCAGAGGAGGATTTTCAGAACTTATATTTCTTGCCTATATTTTAAAAAAAAAACAACACTAAGTTCTGAGATGATAGTAAAGAAACCCTTGCTCTAAGCTAGAAGAGCTTCATGGCTGTGGGTTCTCTATTTGCATACAAGGCATTTTCAATAAATGCTAATAAAATTAAAGGTAACAGCTTGGCCACACACATAATAAAGTTACAGGAGTTTCATAATCCAGATGCAAAATCCAAATAATGAGGTAAGAAGTGTAATGAAATGAAACTGAAGATTAAAATGTACGAATAAATGAACTGTAATGTCTGCTAAACAAAACTGCTTAATAACTGACTGATGCAAAAATGAATTACAGTTTCTGCAAAGACTGGAGTAACTCAACTAAACGAAGTGCTAAAAAACATGTGCATGTACTGTCTAAGCAATACTACTCGTTTCCAGAATGCTTTATTTAATGTTATAAGTATATGTATATAAAATTAAGAGTGTTAAAAAAACACTTGTCTTAACTGGTAGCAGGTAAAGCCATGGCCAAAGAAGTTAATGAAGTCTATACCATTAGGAGGGTGTGCATGTATTCAAGACGAAAAATCTCTCACAAGGAAGAGTTAAATGTAGTTTCACACCCATTAAAATGGTTCCAAATATTCATGCAAAGTTTTAAAAGACGTGACAAAAGGCCAACTGAAATTGGCATAAACCTTTCCACAGACATCAGTGGACATTGATCCAAGACTTCTGTTGTGTTATTTCCCAACTGTCCAGCTCCTAAAAAACACAAATCATTGATTCAAACATCTTAACGAGAGTTACAGCACGTATCAGAGGCACAAAGTACAGCTTTTAGTTCTATATAAAAGAAATAAAAAATGTAAATGAAGAACTTCCTTGAAATAGACAGAATAAGAACGGATGACCCAAGAACTATAGCTGCCTGTTATTTAAAATTATCTGATGTCCACAACCACAAGTTGCTTACATATCTAGTATTTACATTACAATATTTTGGGGACCATCTCATGTCACAGTATACTGGAGTCTCTTCTCATTCTCTTTGTAGTGAAAACTCATGAAATGATCTTAGCTACAGTTCATTTTAATCAAAGCCAAACTCTTGTTTTCTGCCTTGATGTGCTGCTAAGTTTCTGTCCTTTAGCATCACAAATGAAACACAAACCCCTGTGTCTGCCACCAAAGGCCTCCCTTACTGGAGGAGGGACTTCGCTCAGATGTCCCACCTGTGGGATTTCTCTGCTAGACCATTTCCTGTTGTGGAACAACGAGCATCTTAGAAGCAGAAAGGGGGTATGATGGAGATCCACAGATCATTAAGCTATTCACAGCCATAAATTGCCTTTGGGTCCAGATTGGCCTCTAGAATTGGGCAGATGTCTGTTTTCAAATACCAACATGGTGTACTGTGTGCTAGAAAAAGGGAGAGGTCTCCCCATAACACTTGTAGTTCTGCTCAGAATCCACAAGGCTGATGGGGAGATGAGTCCCTTCCCTCAGTTTTTATAGGTGGATAGTGGTAGTCTCTTCACGAAGTATAGAGATGATCTTCATGTTTGAAATCAGCCCTCCATTCATTCTGCACGTGGTCCAAGGCAGCTGGTGGCAAGCCAGCCCAAACTAGAAGGGATGTAGCTGCCAAGAGACTGTGCACAGCATAATGTTTATGTGCCTACATGGTATTTTGTAACAGAGCTAGTTCTTGGCCAGCAGCTTGGAGAACAGTAACGGTGATTTCAGATCTGTTTCAAATGCATACTCAGAGATGGCAGTCCCCAGTGCATATGCTAGCAGCCTGCTACAAAATCCTCTCAAGACAGGGGAAAAAGTGGCAGCTGTTTAGAATGAGTTTTGGGTCAAGCCCTGAAAAGGGAGTAAAGGTACAGTTTTCTCACACATGCCAAGGATTTTTCTTTCCTCCGAAGCAAGGATGTTCAATCAATACTAGTACAAGGCTGTTCAAAGCAATCCCACATAATGTGAGCAGTCTAAATAAATAATTGTTTCTTTAGAGAATGTGTAATGAGGTAGACTCACCTCTTGGGATGAGTTAAGATGGTAGTCTGAAAAATAGGTAAGACTAACCTTACTACGGTCATAAGCAAAACTATTTCCAAGAATTATAGCCAGCAGTATAGTACAGAGTGACCTGGAATTGTAGATACCTGATATCACTAACTGACTTTTTGAGAGATGGGTTATTGAGCACCTCTCAGGTTAGGGTCAAAATGTCAATGCTCTGGAAACTATAATCAAAATGAGCAAATTAAGATGTGAAATTAGGTAGAAAAAAATACAAGCAACATATCTGGCAAAGCAGAATGAAGGAGCTGAATTGTGGAAAGTGTTGCAGAGGTGAAAGATATCTTTACCCTCGGGAAGCAGCATGAGCAAACAGCCAAACCAACGGCAGTAAATCATGGTAATTAAAGAAGTTCGTTCTCTCTCTGCTATGACCTACAGCCCCTTTTCTAGGTGGTAGCTGCAAAGGGGACAGCCGCAGCTAACAGAGCTGAGGCATATTTTACCTCCATATGTTGTTTCTGTTCCCCTCAGACAGGCATTTCACACAGATGCGCCCATGTCTCTGAAGCACTAGGTGAATTAAACAAGGGTCTGGGACACAGATACAGGGACATGATCCATGATTTTCCAACAAAGAGTGAAAGGTCTGGCCCCCTAAATTCATACACAGGTTGTTAAATAAATGACTGACTTTTAGAGTGCTAAGCACCCAGGAGCTACCATTGAACTAAACATTGTCTGTGGACTGCAAGCATTTCCAGAGTGCGTTAATACCAATTTGGGAAAGAAAATGTTCTGGGAAACCAGTGATAATGGACTCTCATGAGGTTTCCAATAATATACATGTATTATTGAAGTCAGAGATCCCACGAGTAAAACTCAGCATATTCATTTTTGATCCTATCCCAAACCAGGCAGCACAAAGTCATGCAAACACACTAAACGAAAGAGAATTTAAGTTAACTAAACGTTTCCCTAGCTTTTATGTTTGCCAAACAAATTTACCCATTCTTCAGAAAAGTATCAAGTCAGTATATGGGCAGTTACTGATGACTATCCCAGAGTCAGGGAAGTACAAATGTAATGTTTTATTGGTCTGGGTCCTTGGCTGATGAGAATAACCTCAGCAGACCTTTACTGATTTTCACCAGATTGGAATATCTGGCTCTGTACCACAGCAAATGTTTAGGTTAAGTTAATGGACTTTATACATACTAAAATATCTTTATTGTGAAAGAAGCATTAGAATCACTGGTTGCCTATTTCAACTTGAGAATTGTACAGCAGATCACATGTTTCTTTAGGTTCTAAATGACTCACAATATAACTGAGTTTATTCTGTTTTCTAACATAATACAGATTTCTTGCAAATGTAAAATGTTAGGAATTCTTAACAACATAGGATTTTACTATCTGAGAATCTGACAGAAGGAGAGTAAGACGTTTAAATTGCCAGTCTGAGTTAGTCATGAAAGATTACTCTGTTTGGCTGCTCAAAAGAAGTGCTATGCAGAACATGCAGCAATTATTAAAACAAGGTAACAAAATTGCATGTCTTTAATTATTCCTATATGAACAAAGACAGTGTTATCTCTGAATAGTGCCTTTGTATTTCTGCAGTTGACTGAACTTGTTTAAACCACCTTTATGCAATCCTCTGTCGACATATGGCAAATAAGGAAATACTCTTATTTGTTCCTCCACTGAAGGCATTTGAACCACTCACATTGGTATTTAAATGTATTGAATTGGTGTTTATTGCGGGGTAATGAGATATTCTGGAACTAACACAAATTTGATTGCTTTGCCAAAGATTAAATACTTGCTCATAAGTACCTGAGTTTCCTCATTTGTCATATTAAAAAGAAAAAAAAGCAAAACAAACAAAAAAACAGAAGTAGGCATCATAAATGAACAGAAGAAAAGACTAATGTAAACTACAGCATTATGACATGAACTACAGACTATTAACATTTAAATTGAACGTCAAAGGTTTGCCAAGTCACACTGAAGATCACTTCATTAATGATTCCATCAGGATGGGCACTGACTGTTTGGTTCTTTGGCTTGTTAGAATGGTTCTGGAAAGCAATAAGCTAAAATCAACAGCTTGAATTTAGGCTTGGTAGCTGTACAAGCAGTTGGGTATGGCCTGTTTAAGCAAATCCCTGCAATTGTAAGATAAAATCTAGATATTTTATTAGTTATGACAGTTCTGAAACGCATCACAAAGCAAACAGGAAACAGCAGGATTATTTTATGAATGCATTTATGCTTCACTTTTCCTAAAAAGAGGCAGCCCATACTTGTCATGTGCTGTCTTACAGTTGATTAGTTACTTATGGTACACCAAGAGAAACAGACCAACTGTCTTCAAAAGGTAGCTTAGCTAGGCCCCTAAACTAGCATCGCATGTAACAGAGTTCCTAGCTGGATCAGGACTTAAGAGAATCCTTTGCACGTGAGAGGAGCCCTACCTTTTGGAAATTTCGGAGCATAGAAAGTGCAGTCCTCCCTGTCCTCTCACTCTTGTGTAGCAGCACAAAATAAAAGCACCATTTATGTTCCTCTTAAAGCTCTGAAATGGGACTTCAAGATACCTAGATCTTTAGTAGACCTTTGGGCAGGGCAGAAATTCACCCTATGGATGGTCTGCTATGAATTATTCATGCTGCTCAAAGGATTAGGTGCAGTGAAAATGCACTGACAAAATTCTCCTCCTCCGTATATAGCTAATCAATTTTATGTTGATGGAATTCAGATGTACTAATATTCTAGGGAAACTGCATGCTTTCTCAATAAATCTTCTGGTCCTATAATTGTGATAAAGGCAAAACCAGTAAGATTATTTAAATAGTAATGACACTGAAAATGAACTGCTTAAAACAAAAGAACTGGTGATGATAGATAACTAAAATCAGTACTTGGAAATTCTTTTCCATAGGTACTTAGCATTAGCAGATGCTTGCTTGAGTGTTTCCGATCAGGAACATTCCTTCTTATCAGACGTGCAACTCCAAACATTAAAAGTTATGAATCAGGCTTTGCAGGAAACAATGCTATAAATTATGAGGTTTTTTTTTAAATAATGGTGAAGGGCTTTGGTGTTTTATTTGCTTTCTGATTTCTTGAACCATTTTGGATCGAGTCTTTAATATTTTTTTACCCTTTATGATCATGGGGACTAGAATCATACTTGGTCTCTTTTTTTTTTAACTGAAAACTGAGCTTTTCCTGTGATGATAGGACTTTGGCAGCTAGACCTTTCAGAAGAATATTACATATCATGAGTGAGAGTGGCAGACAAGCGTAAACGACTCCCTCTCCTCTCTAAGACACCCTGTTGAAGTTGCAGCCAAGAGAGAGAGAGACTTACTAAATGCACTCAGACACCACACAGGACTAGCTGATGGCAGACTCTTCACTCTGTTCAGAGTGACTTACACTGACTGCGTCAAAGCCCCACAGGGAATGCTGTAGACAGTGGCAGCTCACTACCCATACCTACTTTCCCCAGTGAAGATCCTCCAGATAAAAGCTTCAGCCTGGCAGAGCTGATGCAAATGAATTTGAGGGGGCAGAAGATCTGAGCCTGTCTGACCTGGGATAATTTGCATTCAAACAAAATAAATCCAGCTCAATTCCCATAGCAATTTTATTTTGCTATGAATAGCACAGGCAGCTCCAATAGTGAGGAGCTCGGGTTACATCTGATTGCCAGCTGTATTGCTTACTAAGAAGTTAGGTCAGTGGTTCCCAACCTTTTAATTTTCCTTGTTGGAGTATACATTGCTATGGATTAGTTACATGAGAGAGTGGTCACAAAGAACTCTGTAGGGAGCAAAGTATCAGCTTTGCTGATATTCCACATACACAGACATATACATATGTTGAAATATCTATGTGGGAAGGAGAAAGGGAGTGGAACAAAAAAGCTTAGGCCATTAAGGGAATGGAAACTAAGAAGCAAAGATGGTGCAAGAGTGAGATGTCAGGCTGGCGCCTGGGTTATCTGGATTAAACTCCCAGTTCTTCAGTCATTCAGCTTCTCTGTTCCTTATTTCCCAATTTTAAAGGCAGGATAGTATACTCCACACTGTAAATGCTCAAGAGAGACTTGTGAAGACTCACATTTGACCCCAGTCGGGTTATTCTAAAACGCCTCTATCTCCCTCACTGTAAGCACATGGCCTTTCTCCTGCTGCAGCCCCAACCTTCAGGATGCCGCTCAGTAGCTTGAGCTGTCATCCACTGACCGGTTGCACTGAGCATACAAGGTCACAGTAGCTAGGTACATGCCACCTAGCAGGACTCCACACTGGTAAGTGCCCTGTTCAAAAACACATTTCTCAGACATGGCTCTGCCCATGATCTGTCCTTCGTCACATCACTGGATGGACTTCTGCCATGTGACCCCAGTCACAGGAACCACAGTACTGCACAATAGGTGACCCTGAAATATGTGGTCACGTTCACTGGAGTATGAGAAGGTTGATAGGTTTACTCATAACTAGGAATTCCCTTGCTGTAATTTTTTCTACTTTACACATGCCTGCACACAAGGTGTGATTGCTTAGCATTGCTGTGAAAGGGGGAGCAGGAAAGAATAAATTTCATCTTCTCTGCGTTTGCTGTAATCACCTCTTCAAAACAGGCCAGTAGCCTGGATGTGTATGAATCATATTTTCCTTCTAAAAAATGGCAAATCAGTACAACTTTGAATGCAATTCATACCATTAAACCTGAAACACAAGGCAGCACCATCTCACTGATTTAAAATAAGACCTCACCATTTTCTCAGTTTTTCACATTAAGAAACCTGTACAGTGAGAACTCCATGTAACATTTAGAGATACAGTAAGCCATATAAACATCCTTAACATCCTGGTCTTAGTTTAGGATGGACATTTGAATAACAAGTGAGTTATTTGCTAAGCTAAATGTAGTAACTGCCATCTACAGTCCATGTCTGGAAAAAGCCTCATATTTGTGGGCACCATTTACAGCCATGAAACCTGCCTTCACAATATTATATTGCCAAGTATACCATGGGTCCAAAGACTTGTTTTCCTAATTGTAGCCAAATGCAACAAGCTACCAAATAGGGGTGCCCAGATATACTGTCCTAATTCCTGTCCTGCTTCAAAACTGTGCACACTCGTTCACACTCCTCTCTCCCATAAATTAGCCTGCTTTTTTTATTTTAAGGGAATGATGCACAAAGGTGAGCATACCAACTGTCTTACTGGTTTAACTACTGAAATTAAAAGCAGGAAACCTGAGTGAATTTGTCTCAGAAAAGCTTTTAATACCATTATAAATGAAAGTTTGATGAGAAATAATTTTCAGTACAATTTTCTAATTGCAGTAATCTCTGTAGTAGAAATAACTTCAACCTCCTGCAGAAACCACCACAATTACATCCTGGTTTGGTATGAAATACCGTACTATGCCAAAAACATCCTCTTAAAATGGAAACAATAACACTACCTTAGTATTGGTCCAGACTTTCAGCATAAAGTGAGCTAAATCCATTCCTCTATCCAATACATCAATTTATATCTGTTGACATCCTGCCTAGTGACAGGGCTGGAGTACAACATACAAGCCTAAACCAGTACTTGGACTGTTAACAGTTTACAAGTATTCAGATCTGTGTTTGACTTACATTTACTGACTAGGCCTGCGGAACTACAATGGTCATGAAAGGTTACACTGATTTTGCCATAAGCAGATTTTGGTATAAGCCTGTAAATTATGTGACTCTTCTGCTAGGATGAGTCTTAAGAAAAGTATGAAAGATGGTGTGGGAATATTTACATATTTCTTTTCATTGACGAAATCAGCTCCATTAAGCACCTCTGAGAATTAGAGGACAAAAAAGAAGATGAGGAGAGGACATACAGGTTTCCATTTCTACAGAGTCCCATAGAAATTGATCCAAGAAGGGAAGCCCCTTTGTTTTCCTGTGTCAGAAAGCACACATTTGTTGTGATTTTCAAGCAAGTGAATAGCATTTTTTCATGAAAGCATTTGTACAGTAGAGTGTTTTGAATGTACTGCCTTCTAATATGGTCTGTGGAGCCCCAAAGATCTAAGTAATGCTGTGATGATGTCTGAGACATCAAGAAATGGGAAAAATAAAGTGACAAAGGGAAGGCTGTACTTGAAAGTGACTTTTTCTTCCATGAGATATTCTGTATATTAAATTGGTCCAAGAAATCTGGAAATCTGTTGCCATAGGTGTTGCCACTATGTTAATCACTATAGGCCTTCTAGTTGAATTAAAAATGCAGTAAAGTCAAGGTAGATATGATTAGATGGAATTTGTTGACAGCTTAACATGTTGCAAAGTTATAACAGGATGGTAAAAAAAAAAAATCAACAGAAGATTTAGCAGGCAGAATTTCCTAGGCAGCCTGACCTTCTTTCTGCAATGAATCTACTGAACAGTAGGTTAAGCAAAGGTCAGGTTAAACATAGGTTAAGAAAAAAGCTCTAAGAAGAGGAATGTGCTGTCAGGGTCACAGAGGCTCTGGGACATCAAGGAAGTGTGTGAGAATTACAGACAACTTCAATCTCATATGTAGTTCCTAAGTCCCAGGGCCTACGTGTGCTCTCTGCTCCATCCTGGCACCGCAGAACACAAGACCTGAGTTCACGCCATGCCATGCCACAGCCAGCATCTGCTCTCTGTGGACTTTGGGCATAACTTGAGAGAAGTGCTGCACAGCTTAGCTGCTGTTGTATCTTGAGCCCTTAGGAATCAGGATGCACTCGGTGTGCTGAGAAGTGCTGCATGAGTCAAATAAGTAGTGCATCAAAGCACACCACCTCCCATAAGCAAGAGATCGCTTGTCTACAACCACAGGCAGGAATTACTAAAGTGAACACAAAGAGTAAAAAATGTCTTCCCTCCATTCTGAGCCTCTCTGAACCTCTGTGTCGCTTGCACAGACACTGATTTATCATTCTCACATTATAACTTCTCAGCTATATCCTATCCCAAGCCTGTCTCTCACAGTAGTGTATCCCTGACTTTCCCCCAAAAAATCTGGCTGCTTTGTGGTCTCTCAGGCTTTCTCTGGCTAAAGGGCCTCCATCTACACTGCCTGCCAAAAGACCACTGGCATGAAGGTAGTCAAGTGCTATTCATGCCTACACATTTTCCTGCATAAGATTATATGTGCTTCCAGGAGTTAAAGTGCAATACTGCCACTTCTCAGTGTGAATTTGCCCAGCTTAATGTGTCATGACTAAAGATGTGACTGTTCGTGCAATCCATCTGGATTATCAGTCATTTACTCCACCTTTTCTTCTTTCCAGGTGGTAACATAAACAGAGGAAAAGCCAGAAGGACCTCTTGTTGTGAAACATTTCCTCTCTGCACAGCATGTTACACTATACACTCCTCCCACAGCATAAAACCAGCAGTGTTAATGTTCTATGGAAGTAAATTAGTCACAAACAGCACCATAGGGAACTGAAATACTTTGAATGTATACCATATAATCAGGAAATGCCCACCCTCTTTATCTGCCAGGAACAAGGAAATTGAAAGCTTTGTAATTTTAAACTGGCCATCAGTTGCTATGAATCAATCAAGCATCTCACTGTGGAGAGCTAGCATGCACAAGGAACACTGTTAAGATAAGAGAGGGTTGAAACTACACTCCCCATCCTGTTGACATAGTTTCAGCCCAAGATTCCACATCTGATCACTCCTGTCCTGGGATCCTCTTTCTACATCTCCACTACACTCCACAAATGGACTAGCATAGGACACTGGACTTTCATATTTTTTCAAATTACTTATACTACTATGAATTCTCACAAATTTCATCAAACATAAGTATATTTGATTTTTTTTTTTTTTTGCAAAAGTAAATCAATTGTATAAGATAATTTATGAACTCATAACAACTTCCTTTAACATATGTTAGTATATAATGATAGAAGTCATGCAGGACTGATAAACATCACGGTCATTTTTTGCAATTATTTTACATCCATCCACTTACTACAAAAATCAGAGACAAACCTCATCAACTTTCTCCTTAAAATTTGAGTCCCTTCCTGGAAGAAACACGAAGGTGTTGATTTAAATGATAGTTACTATTTTGCTAGCACATGATACTACTATTGAATGGCAGAAAAGACAGCAGCCCTAAAGAGCATTGCGTTATGCAAGTTTACGGGAATAAAAATACATTGATATTTCACTAAATTGCACTGTCTTTTGTAAAATCAAGATTAACAGTAGCACCAATTCAGTGCTTTAGTATAGATATGTATGTCTGTGTACATCAATTTCTCTTCCTTTTCACTCGCTAGAGAAATGCAAAAAGTCAGGTCCAGAATGTAAACTGCCACTAGGGGCATGTGGCACATCCATGGAGGTATTTTGGAGCACATGGGCACCTTCCAGAGCAGGTTGATGGCAAGCAGGCAACACAGCCCCACAAGGAAATACTCCACATCTTCTGTTAAACCCAATAGAAAAGTAGGGCTATGGAGGTGACCTTTGCTATGTACAAATGCTAGTTTGCAGAATGCAGACCTTCATTCTGGGTGAATAACATTTTATTCTGTTTTGTTTCTGACATTGGAGTGTGTTCCTGACTTTCCCTAACTGTAATCTTTAAAATGATTAAATAAATCATGTGAACAGCCACAACAAAAAAATACACTGTTCCCTCAGCCCTCAAGCTGATTTCAACTAATTTAGGCTTGTGTTGCTGTTTTGCACACCAGAAAGCTAGTTTTCAAGAAATGGTTGGAAAATTACAACAAAAAATAACCTTCTTATGGCACTATAAACCAAAAGCTGAAAACCTGTAAATAGAACTGTTGACATATACACAGGTCAAAACCAAAGTCTGGCACATTTTTGATCCCAGCTTCAACTGTGTATGGTAATCTATCAGCCTCTCTTGCTGACTCAGCTTCTGGCCCAAACTGTCCTTTCACTGTTGTTCCATCTGTCACACAGGCTGATGGAGAAAACAAACCTTTGTCACTGTGCCATTCATCTGTTGTTCAGTGACACATGGCACTGCCTGCATGCTGCTCTCTCATGGCTCCCACCCTGTGCTTGGGTTCATGCACAACCTTCACTGAGAGCTGTAGGGCTCTGTGCATCAGACAGTTAAAACAACCTCCGAGAGGCAGAAGAATCATAGGAATCACAGGAATCACTTAACTGCTTCTATAGGAGACTACATGTCCTCCTCTGCAATTATTCAGCTCTCCTACCAAGACCAAAAGATGAATGAGGCCTTGCCTCCTACAGGTGTTCCCAGGATGACAAGTGATAATATCCTTGCACGTTTTTGCAGGTCACAAACTGTGAAATCCATCTCCTGTCTACCAAGGGAAACAAGCCTCATAAACTAGTTTCCTCTTTTACTCCAAATGCCAGATTTGACTTCACCAGGACTTGATCAGGATTAGGCCATGTACCTCTTTACATTTATTTACTTTGGACTTTGCATTTTTGGTGGCCATTGTGCTTCCTTTACTCCTTCATTGGCATAATACTCTGGCAGCATAGCAGTAATGAAAACATTTGGCATGAGTACACTGAAACACATCTGGCAGCTGCAGGCACCAGATGCCAAGCACTTCACTCCATTTTCTAGCAGCAGTAGCAGCAGCTGGTTCTCTGGGAAGCTGCCTGAACTGCTGCTTCGTTTCACTTCTGGCTGATGTTAGTTTGAGCGGTCCATGAGAACAGGATAAGGTCAGTCTGCAGATGGGTTTCTTTGCCTTTTGGGTAGGCCATTTTCCTCCATCTTCTAACTCAGTGAAATCTGATTATATAGCACTACTCTGGACTATTTACAAGATGTGTTTTGGGGTCTGCCAGTGGAAACTGACATGCTTCACTTTCTTGATGAGCCATCAGAACCCTGCATTTGAAAAATGTATTTCTAAGCCAAATCCAAATAGCAATTGTAATAACCTGACCCAAAGAAATGGTGTGCGTCTTGATTCAAAGGCCAAGATGATACATGGAGGAAGAAAAGAGAACTCTCCTGGGGCCAAGTTCTGATCCAAAGAAGCCAGCATAAAACTTTTTACTCCCTGCAAGCTTTAGATGAAGCAAATATTTAGATGAACCAGCAAATATCTGTCAATGACAGGGAAAGATATTGTGCTGCAGGAATCAAAGTTCATCAGCTGTTCACTTCTGTCTCAGCCTGGAAGTTGTCCATTTTTTCCCCCCTTTGCTCAGGCTTCTGCTGCAAGAGGCAAGAAAACAATCTGATCATCAGTATGCGATGTTGGCAATGCAGAAAAAATCCATACAGCCTTTAGCATGGCTTCTAGCATGAAGAGTAGCCAGCAACCAGAGATAGAAACTGGGGGCTGGAGATACTGTTGTGGTAGGCTGGTCTCTACAGTGCTTTCACAGATAGCTATTGCAAACAATGTAATGTAGAACAGACCATAAGGAATGATCCTCTGTCAGAAGAAGTAGCAAAAAAGTGCAAAAGTGACAGAAGCATTTTTCTTGTCTATACTATAATCGTCCACGGATCCATGGTGGGCTGCAGAAAACTTAGGTTGGCCCTAGACCAAGATCAATACTTTAATCCTTAATTTATACTTGCATCAACCAAAATAAATAGCACAACCTTCTGTCAAGTGTTAACAGGAAATGAAACTGGGTAGCCACATTTTTAGAAAAGTTTAAACTTTCTTCTCTGACACTGTTTTACACCATTTATACCTACCCTGTACCATGACAAGATAATACCTCAATTAGAATATTAACTGAAAATATTTCTTGAGGTTTAGTCTGGCCTAACTTTAAGACCTACTGTTTTGATGACTTCTTCCTAAAAAAAGAATGTGTTACATAAGACAAGCCTGCTCAAGACAGAATGATTTTTAAATGCTCAGTCTTTTCACTGAAATGCATTAATTTGCATGAAGAAAAAGCAAATCTGTTTTTAATTTCATTATTTTAAAAAATCTAATTATATGCTGATGTTATATACATTTTATATATCATGGCAAAGAAACTGCCGATTTGAAGAGTAATCCATGTTTCATTAGCTTGTGTATTCTGCCACAGAATGTAATATTACGTTCTTAAATTAGTTGGAAGCCACACTGTGCTGCAGAGTAGAAAAACAAAAGTAAGGGCTCAAGCTAGGTCAAGCATATTTTGTATAGGTCCATTAAAAATCTCATTCCATTAATATTAATAAAGATGTTGAGACACAAAAGTCCTTCAATTAACATATATTAGGCAGGCAGGCACAAGCATTCAAGTGATCCCACTGTGAACAGCAAGAATCCAGTCCTCACAGCATAAAGCCATGAGAGCTGTGTACATAGCGGTGCAGCTAGAAATGTTAATGCCACAGAAGAGTGAAAAGGCAATGCCCTATTGTCTCTGCAAGTAAATATCACTTTATTGCTTCAGCTTCCTCTTCTATTAAATGCATTTGTGCTGGAACTTGCTATTCCAGTAAGAGTAACTTCAAGACCTGTTATCTTTGTCATCAAACTTTTTTGTTTTACTAATCTGGGGCAGGAACTAGCTGGGAAGCTACACAGGAGATTCAGGAAAAGGATTTTCATCTGATTGTAGAAATTGTTTGTAGTTTTCCCTAGTTTTTGAACTAACATTGTAAAAAAGAAATTAACTTCAATGTTCCAGAAATTACTCCAGATGATAATGGTTCCCACGGTACTAAGCTTCAACCATCAAGACTCATTCACTTGCATATGACCTGATTATTTGACATTTCTTCACCCTCATTCTTAGTGACTTCCGAGCACGATAAACAATAAAAGGTTTCTGATGTCAACCTATTGAGTCTCTTCCAACACACAGTAAAGCCAGTACTGAAGCTTAATTAATATATTTGTAAATTGTGCTGAGCTGCAAGGCATTATGATTTCAGGTTTCTGTAAATGTTTACCTCGAAGCTTTAGTCAATGCTCTACTGTCTGAACCAAAGATAAGTTCTGCTTCCATCAGCTATTCACATAGCTGGTCAAATCACTGTCAGAGCAAATCAATAGGAAATTCCTTTAGCATACTGTAATTTATGGTAGACCTGCAGCAACAGAATTGGGATTAAAATGGGATAAGAAAAGGCAAGAAAGAACCAACATTTCTGCTCCCAGTGACATGATCAAAAAGACAGAGGAAAACCTTGTTTGTAATGTAATTATCCATTAAAGTTCAATTCAGATACCATTTAAGGGCTAGTCAGAGCCTTCCTAACACAAAATGAGTGGGTTTTAGAAAAAACATAATGAAGTCTGAGCTTCAGCTGATATAACTCACTGTAGGTTCAGTGCTCACTCTCGCTGCAGAGATAACTAAGTTTAACCCTTTTCCTGCTAGCTCAGGAAAGTTAGAGTCAAGTTAGAGGGAACACTTCTGATGACTAAAAAGGCTGTTCACTTTAGTGGGGCTGTTGCCATGTTCTCATCGGACACTGCAACTTCCGAAAAAAAAAAGACAGGTATTTTCTTGAAAACTCCTGGAGAGTTATAAATCCCTAGGTCCACAGCATTACTTATGCTCTGGAGAGAGTGAAAACAGATTCAAATAGCTCTGAAATTGTCTTGTAGAACTAACCTAGAACTAACCGATAAATTGTTGGCATCACAGCTCTGGATGCCTTTATATAGCATGACCCCAGCTTTTATCTTACCCCATCCACGGACTGCAAATTTCAAAACCATGGAAGCTGAGAACAGTCTTCAGATCTCTGCCCTTCTCTCACTGTTGGCAGTACTGGATGGTAGTTCCAGTGATCAAGTGACATCTCTTTTGAGTATGGGATACACTGTGCATCAGGAACACAATCCCTTTTCTAAAAAGTTGCAAATTAGAAAGCATTATCTTAAATACCTTAAATTTATCCATTTTGGTAACATTGGAAATGTATTAAACTGTCCCCTTACATGCACAGCAGTCTTTAATGAAAAGAATCAAACTGTTGAATGTGATGTAGATACGCTAAATTGTGCAGTTGTGCCTTGCTGAAGGGGATGTTCAGTTTTGCATGAGATTCAAGTTATCATTGCTTGTTCCTGTGCGTTGCCCAAATTGGACGTAAGCCATGCAGATGGCCACTTTAGCCATGGTGATTTTTATTGCACTAGGCATAGTAACCAATATTACAGTTCTTACACCTGACGTTAAGGCAATCTGGACCACTTAAAAGTGTCTTTTTGCTATGTCTAATTATGGGATTTGTAAGTCTATTTTTTTGTTTGTTTGCTAGACACATGCCAAGCTATCTCATGCACTTTTTGGCCATGATAGTTGTAGGATTACATTTCCATCACAATTTTCAAGAAATAGTTCTGTAAACTCTGTTTACTACTAAATGTTTAGATACCTCTTTAAAGATGAGAATTTTGTTTTGCTCAAGAGATGCTAAGTCAACTCCTTGGATGTCTTCTGTTTGTTTCATAGCTAAAGTAGCTATCTTGCTTGTTCTCCTGGTAGGATGTGTCATAGCCTTCCACACACGCTGTGTCTCTGAGGTGCATCTTAGACCTCAGCCACAATATTTTTCTTTGATCAGTCCATCAGTTGATCACAAATAAAGGGAACTTTTAAGGAAAACTTATGTATTGTCTGACCATTTTATTTCTAGTATTTCTGTGAATGTAAGGTATTACTAGTTTTTTGATTGAAAGTGAAAGCCTGTGTTCTTCAAAATAGTTTTTAGATTCCTTTTGTTTCCTAATTTCCTCATGTATTTTGAAAGCAATCAGTATTTTTAATGACAAGGCAATCCTGATTTTCCAATAACCATTCAGGTGAGCTTTTAAACTTAGAGACCACAAAAGAGCATAAGGTATTAACAGGCGTGATTGATCTACAGGAGCGTACAGCAGCAGGGCAGCATTTTAAAAATGAGGTGTTAGCTCTGTTTTTATTGGATGCCAGTGTCTTATTAAATCTGATTTATCACCTTGTGATTGCATGGAGCCTTTTTAACAGAAGGGTATGAATATGAGCAACCAAAGGATCATGCATGAGAAATCAGTGTGTACAGAGGACAGGTTTTCCATCCAGCAATCCTGAAATGGGGGTTAGTTAAATCTTAAATGTAACTGTGAATTAAAAACTGTAAGTAAGTGCCAAAAAGACTGAGGGACTTAGGGAGCTGATAACAAACTCCCAGGGACCGTCCAGACTGTCATGATCTCTTCCGCGAGACCAGCCATGATTGGGCAGCTTACGTTGAATCAAAGTCAAGTTCCCAGTTAAGTACAAGTGTGCAGATCACACAGCTGTTGTCATACTCAGGGCAAAGAGTTCTGCAGAGAGGCTAAGGAGGGAGCAAGCTTGGAAAAAATTGTTTAAGAACAGTTTTGATACCACTGTTTGCTCAAATTAAGTGGACCATGCAGCAGGGCCAGGGCACAAGCAAGATACTCCTCTGCTTTCCACTCACTCCACAGCTGTGTCTCATGTACAGAGCTCTGGGAGCGGGCTGCTTGAGCTGGACTTGAACTACAGTTTCACAGACTGTCATTGTGTTTTGGGTAAACAGAAGGCTTTAGATTCTGGGTCTGCAAACCTGGTATCTTCCTCAAACACTTCTGAAGTGGAGGAAGAGGGGAAAAAAGAGAAATAAAACCTTGTTTAAGTTAATTATTAGTAACCAAAAGCTGCTATTAGTTTTTAGAATCTGCCTCTAAAAAGAGAAATATTTTGGATGCTCAGCAGTTTGTGGCTGTGGAGAAGAGAATATGTTGCATCTCAGCAGCAGAGATGGTATGGTCCAAACAAAAATAGTGGCACTTAAAATAAAAATCCTCATTTACATCAAAGACATCCTGTTATGAGGAGGTCAAGTCTGTGCAGACAGGTCATCCTCTCCTGACCCTTATGAGGGCATTTGACTATTAGCTTCTCTCTAACAGACTAGGGAAACTGTGGGAACTAAGCTTTCTGGAAAGACTTTGCTACAGCAAGAAAAATGCTGATGTTTCAAGTATAGATAAAGTCTACTGATTCCTTTGGAAGTTACAAGACTGTTTCTTAAAAAAGAAAGATCAGGACAAACTGCCTATCTATACACAAGTGGACGACCCACTCTTTCTGGAACTGTTTTTAGGGTGCAAGCACTGCTGCTCACAACAGCCTGAAGTTTGGTCTGAAATATAACAACGAACAATTTCCATGCTCTTACTGCCAGTTAAGCAATAATGGAGCAGGCAAAAATAACTTAGAGGACCAGCTCCTGTGGGCAGTCTTGAAAACTGTTCTATGTTCACAGCTCACTGTGTTCAGGCTGATGGAGCCAAACTGCTCGCACTCAGTGACGCAGTGTTTCCTCTATGTATTTTCAAGAGTTACAGGTTGTTGGTTTTTTTTTTTTTTTTTTTCAAATCAAACCTGGAAGAAATACAACCTGTATTACTCCTCCTGTCCAGTAGGGGCAGATTATTTCTGCAACATTAATCCTATTTAATTCCATATCTCACCCATGAGGAATCAGTAGGGTCACAATGCCTGGGATAACACTGTCTTTGTCTTGCAGAGTTAAAGCCAGAGTTGAACAGAAAGCTTATCAGACAGATGTAGAGAATGGCAATCAGTAACCTAATCACGCAATTCATTTCCTATCAGCAGTCAATACAAGACTGAGATCAGAAATATTTTGTATTTGTCTAGTATAATTTAAAATATCTTCAAGAATATGGCTTCTTCTCACTGTCACCTCATTTTCCTTGAAAGATTTTTCCTTCTTTCCTATTTACTGTATTATAGGATGAATAATGACACAATATCCATCAAGATGGTGGACAAAATGATGATCCTGTGAAACATAGTTTGTGTTTTATAAAGGATAGAGATGTAATGGTGTGTGAATATAAAGAAGGTCAAAGAATGTATGTTCTAGATGCTGTTCATTTTGTTCTGGTATAACAGCAAAAATTATAGAATTTGTATATAGACTTGTGGATGGACTAAAAATAGCTTTTAGAGTGAATCAAATCATCAGTTCTGTACTTGGTTTCACTTCAAGGTCCTAATGGGCCAAATTGTGTCCTATTTTTGCAGCTGTAGGTTTCTAAAGGAACTTCATTGCAAACAGCAATTGTTTTGTACTTTTACCAGCAGTCTGGCTCACTGATTTTGATGGGAGTTTGTCTGAATAAGAACCTTGCGATTTGTCTCAACATACTTAATTGGACTTAAAGTGTGAGCTCTAGGAATAGGAGGTTGTTGTTAGCATGAACTTAAATAATACTAACAGGGGGTGCAATTAAATGACTACAATGAATTGTTACATGAGTTGCCTTGCCTGCCTGCCTGCCTGCCTCTTAGGTGGCCAGACTGTGTTAAGAAGCTTTAATTTTGTGGCTTCTTTGATACTTTGAGCAAAGTCCTGCCCTCAGACATGCACACACAACTACCATTGAATTAATACATCTCCTGTTTATCTCTCAGTGCTACATCTAACCCTTTCTCCAGTTGTAGACTCTTCTGACAGCTCAGTGAGTGTAACATGATTCATCCTTCCCTTCTCTTTCTCTTCCCTTGACTAGACACTAACACAACAGAACTTGAGACAAGAGGCCCCTTATAATGAAAGATTCAATCACATCTTACCAAAAACAAAGGAGAGCACTAGCTAGTGCACGAAGCTGACTCCACTCGTCTAATTGAGGTACATAAATATAAGGGGCAGAATGGCCCATATTCTCCTCTAGTGTAAGCAGGTGCAGTCTCTTCAGCCTCTATGCTAGTGTATTTATTTAGGGCTGAATTTGGCCTAAACAATAAAACTCTGTGTCATACAGTTTTAAAGGACTTGAATCGTTCCACTAACTGTACTGCTCTTCTCTCTGACCCAAAATACACATGCATGTCTCCTCTATGATGTAATGGTAGGAGCATTCCTTTATGTCGTACATATGTTTCTTTCTTCTTTCTTCTAGTGGCACATGCTTTGTACTTGCCATATACCATTACCTGTCTCCTCCACCAAATAGCAGCAACATTCCCACAAATGCTATATAAAAAGCAACTCATTCATTATGATGAGTATTTTCTATGTTTTGTGTATTGGACTATAATGTAAACTTGTTTGACAACAGAGTTATTGTTCACAACGGGGACGTGACTTCCGTTCCTAAATGCACAGTTACAAATTACTTTTAAGAATATCCCCAGAACACAACTTGAGTACTGACAACTCTGGGGTTCTCATGTATTCTGCCCTGATTTACTGTGTGACTGCAAACGACTCGCTTTATACAAGAGATTATGTATACATAGACCTAACATAAGTAGCACATAAGAAGGAGACAGAAAAGAGACAAAAAGTGTGTAAAAAGAGACAATCAACACACAGACAACAGTAAGGTTTTCAAGGACACTGTCATCCTGAAAGTGGGTTTAAAGATGGTGAACCTGACACGTATATCTGTTTTTAACACAGCAGAGACAGCATAACGTGTATGAGGATGGGCAAGCGCAAGGAGTTGGGAATACAGAAATGGCCGCACTGAATACTTCCTAAAAAAAAAAAATTCTTATTCTAACAGTGGCCTGCACCACCTGCTTCAGAAGAGCTGAAAAAAACCTTCATTATATGGGTTTGGCATAGCCTGCTTCCCAATTAGATAGCTAAAGACAATTATAAGTAATAATATATTACTAAATAACAGTGGTAATAATAAATTATAATTTGCATAAATAAGAACTAGCTCAAGTCAGGAGCTTGGAAAAAAAATAAATTTGGGAAGAACAAGCAGCTTGAATTGAAAACACAAATATAGGATGAAGCAGCAAGACAAGCCAGTGGCGTGGATGTACACGTTGGGAAAGCACAAGGAATTGAAGGAAACTCCAAGAAGTCATGCTTGACTATCAGAGTTTTAATAAAAATGACAATGAACATCAGTGGAGAAAGGAACTGAAAATTTTACAGGATTTTCTATTTGGGCCACATTGAGATGATGCCAAAGGAACAAACTAATTTTGTGTTTACAAATGTATGTGAACTCACTGACAGAAAGTTATAAGAGTTGAACAAACAAACAAAAACAGCCCTGAGAGAGAGAATGTATTAGCAAAATACATGAAAGTGAAAAAAAAAATTATCACAGTTTCTTTGGAGGGAATGTATCATCTTCTCTACAGGTCCAGAACACATTTTTCTGAAGGTATAGAAAGCACACTCATCTTTTGAGCATTTTCGATAAACTGAGTGACCTGTGTTGTAGAACATGAGCCTGAATTTTACTAAATCTGACATACTTTATTCCTAAGTGAGTATGATGCTGTTACTTAGTGCCTGACAGTGAAGCAGGCACTTAAGAAGATCTAAGTAAGATTTCCTGCAGACAAGTTAATTTCATCAAAATAAATAAATAAAAGTCACAGCTTTCTTGCTGCATAACAGATGCTCCAGCAAGTAAAGGATGCTGACTGAAGCAGAAAAGGGCAGAAGACAGAAGAAAGCAAGTTTCCTGTTGACAATCAAAGCACCTAAACACTTTGATGATGAAAAGGCAAGAGATAGTACTCACAGTAAATTCGTGCACATTATCCTAAAATGCTAAATTTATATGAGTACTTATTCAAATAAAGAGCATGGCCCAATTTTGCCTTTTGACACATCAAGAAAATTGTGTTGACTCATGGAAACATTTGGTCTCAAATCAACAAATCAGCATAAAAATGTGAGGCCTTAGTGTCAACTAAGCTATTACAATGTAAGATACACACATCTCTTAATAAATCTATACTGAAGCAAGAAATTCTTGCTCCTTTCCAGTGTTAAGTTAAGGTCATCCTGCCTAACAAACCATTTCATATAGACTCTCTCAAAAGTCCACTCTGCAGGCAATGGCAGATAACAGACAACTGAATACTCTAGGTCATCCAAAAAATTAGATCAAAGAGTCCCTGTAGCCTATTGAAATGCAATTGCTTCCAAATCACATTGTGGTGTTCCAGGCTTGAAAGAATGGGTCACTGCAGTTTTATTGTAGAGAAGCTATTGCTAATGAAAGGAACAATGGAAAGATTAGTGCTACCAACCATGTAGAAGAAACACCACTTTCGCTTTAATTGCAGTGAACAAAGCAAATAGGAAAGAAGGGCAACCAAGTGACAAAAGTAGTTGGTGCAAAGAGGATATAGAAGCTATTCACAAGGTTCTCTTGATCAGAGCACAGCAACCAGACTTTACGTATGATTACTGAATTTGGATCACAATAAAAAATGTCATGGTTGTCATTACAGACAGCTGACGACACATTTTTAAAAAGGCAGCCTTGCAAACTGAAAGGCTAAGAATCCTGTTGATAGTTTTCCTGGTATTCACTAGTTGCACTGAAATTAATAAATGGATAGCGAGAAAGTAACAATTATACTTTATTTGTGATACTGACTCTGCAGGAGATTATTATAAGGTTTACTTCACTTACCAGTTTAAAATAACAATTTAAGTTGAAATCTGTTGAATCTTGGAACTGATTAAAGAAACAGACAGATTCTAATTGATGACAGTGTAGGCACTGAAAAGGTTCTGCCATAATAAATTTGTTCAAGCCACAGTATTTTGTCTCTTTTGATCAGTTTCTGGATCTTTTCTAAGTAAAGCTTACCAGTCATAACAATCTCTATGTCGAGACAGTGGTAAAAGATCCATTTCAATCTCAGTTAAGATCACCACATTCTGTTTCTCTGTGACCTGAGGCAAACTTGAACCTTCCTTCTCCAGACAAGACATGACAAGCCCAGCTTCATTTAGCTTGTAAAGCATGTTAGAACACAAAACATGACCAAACAGGGGAGATCACCCAAACTTTAACTGGTGTATGTAGGTAGCACTTCCCTTAGAGGAAATTTCCCTTAGAGGAAATTTCACTGCAATAAGTGAAAATAGCTTTTCTCTGAATAAAAATGATAAAAGCTAGTAGTTTTAAAAATTAAGCTTCCACAGAAATTCACAACTAAGCACATCTGAGACTGACTCTTCAGCACTAAAAACATAAAAACAAAGGAAAGTTTCATTCCAGTTCCTGGCACCTGCTCCAAAGTCACATTTGCAACTGTTCGAATGAACTATAAAATACAAATTCCTCTAAACTGCTGTGACCAACACAGAAAAAAAAAAAATTCAAAATATAATCCAGGCTACTTCAACCAATTATCAGTATTCAACTGTTCTTCCTGGTGAACCACCCTATCCTCCAGTCACAGATTACTATTTAAAAAGAAACACTGGATGTCTGAAGTGCCCCTCTTTTGGTCCCATCGTGCAGTTTAACAGCCCTTATGGTCAAGTACCTCTGCAAGAGTGATTTCTAGAGGATGACCCAACATATCCTCTGGACCTTAATGAACTACACAGCATAAAGATAGCTTCATAGAACTGAACACTGTTGAATGTCACTGCTTTAATCTGCATTCTTAGGAGACTGTGTGCAAAGTGTAAGATCTTTTGCCTAAAAACCATCAATAACTATTAATTCTGTAAATGACTATTCTGAATTACATCATTAAAGACTTCTTTGCAGGCAAAGACCACTGTCAAATACATTTAAAAAAAAAAATCATTTGTGCATAATAATTTTTCATGAACTTGGATGACAGCCACAAAATATGCAAAGATAATATTTAACACATTCATAAGACATCAACTCGTCAAGACTTATAATCCAAAGCAGGCTGAAATTGTCAAAAGAAGCTAAGGGAAATTGGTTCATAACTGCTGTTGAGCTAGGAAATTCACCCTTCCTTAGAGCAGTTGACAAACCTAGGTGTAGTATTTTTTTCTCATAAGCTTATGGATTGATTTTTTCTTTATTCAGAGTGGTTCACAAAAGCAGGAAGAACATTTATTTAAGAGCAAGCAAAAAAAGCAGGAACTATCACAAACTATACCGAATGAAAATTGCTACGGGCTAATTACTAGGACTACTGGTCAGCCTTCTGTTTTTTCCTCAAAGACTATAATCAAAAAATACAAACAATGTGTGATGCAGTTCATTGGTTATAACTAAATCTCTTCTGTTAAATGCAATAGCAACTAGTGGCATTAAGAAAGTTACCAAGTGGTGTACAGTACATACAAATCTTTGCCAAAACAGCTACTGTTCCGTATATGAAAATACTTTGAACACTAATTTGTTTTGAAGAAACACTTACCAAGCCTACACAGGTAGATATTGCTACTGACGAGGTGCTATCATTCCTTATAAATCCCTGGTAGAAACACTGTTCAATTTCATGTTCCTGAGAATTTGAGACTCCATCTTTCCCAAGTACCTGGACAATAAAACTGTTGCTTAAAATGGTTGAAGGTTTAAGCTCTAAATGAAGTTCCTGTCCAAATGCTGAAAATTTGTAGTGCAAGGAACTCTTTGAACTCTGAGTTGATCTCTTTTTCCTAGTACTGTGCAAAACATTGTGTGAAATGTACGATCCACTGGAATCCACTTTGACAGGTGTCACAAATACATAATCTGGAACGACAAAAAGTTAGCCATCAGCTTTAGCATCCAGCAAATAAGGCAAGTGTCACTCTTACACAGTAAACAACAGGCTTTCACTACGGTATGAAGAATTCCCTCATTTAGGGAATACCCTGAAAGCTCTACAGGCTATGTGTATATAGGCTTGACTGCGTGTATTCACCCCTGTAAGCCACACAGGCTCTCAAACAGTGTTTGTTTCCTTTCTGCCCCACTGAGAGGTACAGACTAACTAGCATAGCTGTGAACATTCCCACAATCACTCTTCTGAAGACATTTGTCATCACCAACAGATCTGTAGATTTTCCCCTCCCCCTGTATTAATTGCTGTCAAATGTGAAGGCTGCTTTGGTTTGAGGTTTTTTTTCCTTCCCTAAGAATGCAGCAAATGTTATATCACTGTAGGGGTAACCATGACTAGGACTTTGTAGAACTGTACCACTTGTTCAAATGGATTAAAGGATTAATTTATTAATGCCTTAACTGAGTGAGACCTCATCTCTTTGTAGTGACTTGATTAGACTGGGTTTCAAATTGTAACTGACCTTCAGCAGAAAGAGATTACATCCTACCTAATAACTGTTAGTCAGCCATTGCTAATTGCTTGTCAAAGAAGTTTATTGTTTTGGATAAAACGTGAAAAATTACAAAACTATTTGCAAGGAGATGACTAAGATCTACTCACAACAACCTAAGAAAGGAAAAAAAATAGAGGCCATGATCCAGCTAGCTGATAAGCAGGTGTCTAGCATGAAGTACACTACCACTGCTGTTGATCTATCCATACAGGGATTACTTGCATGCTGGAAGCTGGGTCTGAGTTTTAGTCATATGCTGAACTGGGACGGTTGGCACCTATTCCCACTTATATGAGTAATTATGCTGAATAAACTGCTTTCCAGCCCCATTGAACTGCTGAGCTGTACTCCTCTGTGAATACTTAAAGATGTCCATCTATTTGACAGTCAGACAATCCACTTCTCTTCCTAAATTGAAATAGCACCATTACAAAAGAAGAAAAAACCTTCCTTCTCATGTTGTAACAGATATTGCAAAAACTATCGCTCTCCTTGCCTGAATAGATTTTATTGGATGCTTATTAAGCTGAACACATAACCAGTGATAGGTTGTTTTTTCTTAGACAGTGGAAACACTACATCAAGACCTTTCACTTTCCTCGAGTGGTGTTAATCAACGGCAGAAGTTGAGGACGCTAAGCAGGCTAGTGGCCAAAAAATGCAAGCAGCTGCTGGAGAGAGGGAATCCCCCAGTGAGCAGATGCTAGGGTGCAAGAGGGTTTTCCTTTCTGCACCCTGGTGTGGTTCTCTGTTGTACTGTTTCCACTCTCACCCAATCAAAAGCATACACTGCACTTCGAACTTCCCAAACTCATCAGCATCTAACTGCTAGACTCTGCGATGTGGGAACAAACAGCTCCTGAGCTCTCATTCACATGAGTCCTTTCTCTCCAGGTTTGCTTTCCTTTAGCCTGCACTGCACTGCTTCTTCCTCTCTCCAACCCAAATCTTTTCATTACTTTTGTCTCGTTGCTTCCATAACAGATGCATGAGGTTTTGTTGTGGCTACATACATATTCATCTTTCTAATTGCACAAGTAAACGTGGACTTATTTACCATCTCATTTATTCATTCACTTTGCCTTTATCTATCATTCCTTTAAGCTTTTGCACGCAGGGTTGAACAAGTTAATCTCTGCCCAGGTTTAGCTATTTCACAGCAGTGAACTTGTTTTCACTTTATGTTCCCTGAACACTGTGACTTCCTCACTTTAAATGCTCAGTCTACCAAAAAAAAAAAACAAAACCATCCACGCAAATGTTCACATACATAGATACAGAAAGAGCTATACAAACCATGATTTAATTCACTGATGCTGATGCTGTCACTGGTTAGAGCTGCTACATGAGACATGCAACAGAGGCAGCACAGCTGAAGGGTCTGAAAGAGAAAAAAAAAAAAGAGAGAGAAAAGGAGTATTGGGCGAGATTTACTTGACAAGGGAAGGCAGAAAGACAAGGCACCAGAAACTGTGCAGTAACCTGGTATGAAAGTACACTAGGCGATTGCAAAAGAAAGCTCTCTCGACCTGCCTTTACAGTGCTTCCAAGCCACGGGAGGGTCGGGAATTGCATGGAGCTGCCGCTGAGAACCGCAACAGGTAAAGTCCAGACGACCAGCAGGAGACAGTCCATGTTCCGCCGTGCACCTGGCGTGCTACCTGCTCCCCGAAGCGTGCGGCTGGCGCGCCCGGATCCCCCGCATGGTCACCTGGGCTCTGCCCCGCAGCAGCTCCGGCGGCC
>VXAL01009184.1:148021-158133 GCA_013399475.1 Chauna torquata
GAGGCACCTGGGCAGGGGGCGGCGGGGCTGCGGGGAGCGAGGCGGCGGCTGGGCTGAGCAGCGGCAGCGCCGGCACACCTGCGGGGGGGCTGGGGGAGCCTTCGGCGGGAAAGGAGGGGTGCCAAATGGGGGGCAGGGCCGCGAGGCTTAATGGAAAGGAGCGGAGGGCTTGGTGATGGTGCTGGGAGAGGGGAGTGGGGTCCAGTATCAGCCATCCGCCTTCCAAAGCACCGTTCCTTTGGAGAGAAGATACTGTTATTTTCTACTATTTTTAAAGGCAGCTTCAAGGAAAACACACAAACAATCAAAATCAAACAAAGATTTGATTGCCTGTGAAAAAAATACAGCTGTGATAGCCCAGACCTGCTATCAAACATCTAACATTGAACGCCCATGTCCACAGAGGAGCTGACCGTACTGAGCCAAAAGCAGCAGCCAGTTCTGATCTCCACTGATCTAGTCTGTGCGGTGAGGTTCCACTTTCCCTTCTACAGAGAGCATCAGTAAAGGATGAAAGAGCTAAATAATCTGAAAGGAAACTTAAGTACCAAAGTTAATGGCATAGGTCGGGAATCGATACAGAACTTGTTTCTGATGGTTTTGGCCGCACTGACAGAAGTGTCCCTCACCTCATGATCTCCCTTTTGTGCTGGAGAGTTTTCCCATATATGTCTCAATGCAATCTCGCTCAAAATCTCCCTTGTCCCAGTGTCACACCATGAAAGTAAGTGGTATCTGTGCCAGTTTAAGGTGCCTGGCTGCTCCACTTGGCACAGAAGCTGGGGAGCCCAGTGGAAGCCGAGGTGAGCTGGAGGTCATCTCCTCCATCTCCCTCCTTCACCGTGGGTGTCTTGGTGCCTGCTTTGGGGCAGTGGATCAGACAGATCAGAGATACTTTCCCTTCTGAAGCATTTCCTTCCTTTAAACATTAAATAATTTCCCAGGTGAGGAATTTCTCCTTCACCTCTCTCTATTTCCAGGCGGTTTTACATTGTCACCTTGCTGAATACATTATGATAAAGTTTCAAGACCTTTTTGTAATAGCATAAGGGTCACCTCCCACCGAGTGCATTCAAAAGAAATAGCTGGCTACAAGCTAACATTTGTCCCAGCAGAGCAAAACACAGAAAACATGCTCTGCATAGGAGGTAATAGGAGAAAAACATGAAACTATGGGGCTGTAATTTTATCAGCCTTCAACACCCTGAACAGATAGACTTGACTGTTTTCAGTAGACTACCTGACTGTGAAGACTGACATTTTATTTGCTGAGGGGATGGAAATAAGTACAGATCTCTAGCAATTACAAGAATTGTTTAAAAAAGAAGAAAACAACAACAATAAACCTAGCACCACTGAAAGGAGTTTTGTGCTTGATTTCTGTGGAGTTAAGACTTCACCCTGGGGATTTGTAGTTTCTGAGTACGATCAAAGAAGAAGAAAAAATGTGATACTGCTTTGTGTGACTATAAATGACGTGTCCAAATTTGATTTGGCATTAGGCAGGGGACCCCAACCTTTCTCGGCCTGTAGGCAGCAATACTGATCAGTTAACACGCTCAGACAACATCATACTTTGCTCCCTGAGTCAATCAAGATCCCAGCAGTGATGGTCATAAACATCAGAGAATCCTGCAGGCAGCTCGTTACCATGTGCAAACATAGTTACCATGCAAACCATTAGAGAAATAAAGCACCACAGTCAGCAGTGTGGCAAACAACCTAGTGTCAGAGGGTTTTCTTTCTCCCCCCACTCCCTAGCAACTCCCACCTCAGATGACCAGCTAGGATATATTTCTGCAGAGACAATCATTCCCATACTATGGTCTGTTACTGGACTCTTCTCCCCAAGCTCTCAGGTTGGACATTGCTGTAACTTTTTCATGCTGATCAGTTTTGTCATGTTTTCAGCAGGTCTTTTTCTTCCCTTTTTCTTCCCTTGTTTGTATCCACCTGCTGTAATTGCATTCTATCTACATGAGAAACTCCTTCATTAGCAGTGAATGAATACAAGGAAATGTGGAGTTCTAGCTGGAATTTGTCACCTATAAGCAGCATTGCACTACCGGTAATACACTTCTTGGAAAAGGATCTCCAGCAGAAAGGCATTCGTTTAAGCACCATGAGTCAGAAAGCCAGAGTTTTTTTCTTACCTACAAGGGAAGAGTAGATTTTTTGCTGTGCTATGCCAGCAGTAAATTACTGCTTCACTTTCACCACCATACTGAGTCTTGCAAGAGCACAGCCTGAGTTCCACCAGAGCGTCTCATCCCTCCGCTCTAGGCATATCACACCTGCGTGCAAACTCTCCATGCATATCATCTTGATGCCTGGATGCAAAGATGTTGAGTGCTCTTGTTTTCACTTGCTAGCTTATTACAGGAACTGGATTATTGTTTTCAATAACTTAATTTTTCCTAATTCTGAATCCATCTTTTCTTGCAAATTTCTGTAGACCTTTTTTCCGTAAGAACTATGCTACATTGGCTATAGTGATAAAGAAGCTAGGCAAATGCAGAGCTCATATTATTGGTAAGTTGACTGATGGGCACGCAGAAGAAATACGTCCTGAATAAAAATACCATCATGTTTGTTTTGCCTTCCTTGTTAGAGCAAATTTTTTATCATGAGAGACATTTGTGACCACTGAGATGAGTGAATGATTCACAGAAGTCTGTTGTCTGATAGATGTCACCTCCTCCTTTGTCAACCTCAACTATTTTTCCAGATACATTTGTATTAGAAATTAATCTGAATCATTTGTACCATATTTAAGTCATATGATTGGACAGCTGGGAGCAGAGTACTTCCAATGAGAAAATGGAACAGTGAGTGCTTGTTTTAATCAGGTACTTTAGTCACATGGTTTTGAGTGAATACGAACAATAGAATCAGAGCAAATACAGTTTTTGCTAACTCTGCATTCAGTTTCTGCAACTGTCCATTCCTATTTGACCATTTCTGTGACTGTTTCTTACCAGGCAACATACTTGTTGGGTTATTCAGGATACTTCCAGGTTAATATCTATGCTCTCTTTGTGTTTATCCTCATGGAGATGTTTCACTCTTATGAAGCTTTGGCTTAAGTTATAGTGCGTGCTGATTAACCATGTGCTGGGTGAAACTCCTTGTGGAGAAGTCTTCATGGAAACGCCTTCACAAATGAAAATGACCCTCTTTAGAACAAGCCGGTAGTTTTCAAAACCCATCAAGTGCATCTTTGTCACAAGTTGAGTAGGCTCCAAAGTGCAGTTACTTGGTTATGCTCCATACATACCAAAACTTTTAAGTTTTTTTTTCATTTCTGTTGCACTATTCATTCAATAATCTCAAGGCAATTTGTAAATGTATATAATTTATCTACAGACTTCAGCAACTATTACTCAGTTGTAGCAGGACAAAACCTCTAGTCCAGCAAAATATTAGCAACTTGGAAAATAAGTTGTGGAAGGGTTCATATAGATTACATGCAGTAGCAGAGATGTTATCATCCGGTACAAAGCTACATTTGTATAGCTATCCGTACGTTATCTAAGCCCACTCAGTACCATTCAGTTAAAGAAGAGGCCAGATCTCTTCAGCTGGCATAAATGACCATAGCTCCTCTGGCTGGCGGATCTACAGAATTGGAGCAGATAGGTTCCTGTATCCCTCATGCCAGAAAGATCCCTCGTGCAGAAAAGAGGTTGTAAACAAAGAGAGCTCGTGGCCGACCTCCCTGCCACAGGCAGCACCTCAGGTGTGGTATGGGGCACAGCTGGATCACGACACATCCCAGCAGACCGATGGCTGGCTTCCCCTCCAGCTAGAACAGCATTAGCAGTTGCTCGCTCTTCCACGGAGCACATTTATAAAGCACTAGACAGTATTCTTGATGTCTGCTAACAGCAGATCTACTCCTACACGATATCCTTTCCTCCCTCCCCAAATTTTAAAGACCACTCTCATAAAAAGAAACAATGAGGCCTTCTTTGTTTACTTCCGTGAAATCTGAAGCTGGCTACAATATTCTCAGGAATGGAAAACGCTAGTCTAGCGAATTCCCAATAGCACATACAAAGCACACTTCAGCATTTCTAGCCAGTGTACGGTTTATAATACGAGCTACTGTAATAAAGTTGCTTTTGCATGATGGTTAATTGCATTCTTCAGTGACACATGGCATGGGCCATACCATGTCACTGGTTATTCTGTTTATAGGTAACTATATTTCAGCTGACATGGAAACTGTATAAGTAACAAAAACATCTACTGGTTGAGTTGGTGTGGTTCCTCCATCAATTCTTGCTCCTTAAGGGCCTAAAAGTTCACAGAATAAAATTCCACTGTCTCTCCAGTTTCTGTATTAAATTCTGCTTTCTGCAGAAGCCTTGAAACGTGGTGTTAGGACTGAAGTTATTTCCTCAAATGGTCTCTAAACCCACAGTTTTCAGATTGCATCCTATAAATTCTGGCGAACTCCAAGCAATAAAGAGTAGTCTCTGTGGAATAGGTTTTCACCACCATTCACAGTAATATTTTCTGTCAATAAGCCCCTAAGTTCATTTCACATAGCTTTTTAATCACAGCCACTGGAACAGGAGCTTGATCCAGCATTCCTCCCGTACCCTAACTCCCACTGAAATCAAAGAAACAGTGTTTACATTTTTTCCTCACCCAATTTGCACGTAGCACTCGGCTGTTATAGTCCCAAATAAATGCTTTTGATTACAAATATTAAACACAATTTTCTGCTTACATGCATTTCTCTGTATTGCACAGCATGTCCATCCTAATTTGATTAGTTCTACACATTTATTTGTGCTAGCTGGACATCCTACTTTCTGGCACGGAGCATGAAGTTCCAGCCATCCTGCTGACTTGCTACTATTGTACTTGCTCTGTCCTGCTACACAAGAGATTTGGGCTCAGGAGCAGAACTAAAACCACCTCCATGTTGGGTGCTTACGGCTGACATGCAGAAATTTCACAGAGCAATGTTCTGCATTTCTCTTGCAGTCAGTGCTGTAGGCTAATGCTTAGATTTTAGACGAGATTAACTGACTTGCATTTCCAGTGTCACCAGTAGTTTTTAGAAGGGGGAGGGGAGACCAAGGAAGCAAGAAAGATAACCTAAACACTCGACAAGTAGCATTGATTTGGCTTAGATCCAAATGTCACAAGTTGCTGCCACAGTGTCCCTACACTCTCTGTGGCTGAAAAGTGAACAGGGGGAAGCTGCAGCTCAGTACATGGGGGCTCTGCCACACACCCACGCCGAAATTAAATGAAAATGTCCATCACTAATAGAAGAAAAATAAAAGCTGTCATTGTGGGTGGCCCGGCAATGGCTTTGCAAGTAGTGCATTTTAGAAGAGTTTTCCTGGAAACTTTCCAAGTGTAATTAAAGAACAGGTACCTCCGAACTCACAGAATTCTAATAAAAGCAATTATGCAGTTTATAACATTGTGCACATGCCAAAATTTGTATTTATATAATGGATCAAAAATGGCACAGGAGAAATCGTGCAGTCCAGCAGGTTCAAAGATCCACTTTGAAAATCTTTTTCATAAATACTGATTTGCACTGTACCCGGAAGGCTGTGTAGCCTATGGAGTCACAAAGATATATTTAAAACTCCTGCAAATTACTTCTAGGACACTAGTATTGGTTTCAGACATACTTTGGCATAACGTGCAAAAAGGAAAGCCCAGCCTCTGTTACAGTCAGCCAGCATCTGCACCCCAGAAAAGGATAAACCAGGCCAAGAAAGAAAATCCATATGGAAGTTTCAACCTCTTTCTTCCATGATAGGAATGTATGAGGTTACTTCAGTTCCAAAACAAATGGCATTGGGACGAAATGGTACCTCATTCGTTTCTTATCAGTTCTTCTTTTCATCTCTGCAAATAAAAATCGTTGTTTCATCCAATAGATGTTCTTTTCTCCCTTACTCCTAGCAGCATTGCTTCTTCTCAGCCAGGCTTGACTTATTATCTTGTTCTTTCATTTTATTTCTAGACTGGAAAGGCAATTTCTGCTGATGTGACTTGTTCCCTTTTTGTAACAGCTACAAGAGTGAGCATCAGTTTGGGTTGCTTTGTCAAGACCTATGATGAAGATTTTCCTGCTTGTGTCCAGTTAGTTTCAGGGTGGGAGTATGAGTCCTGCGATGAAAATTTCAAGTGGACTCCAGGGACTTAATTTTCCAAAGTACCAAAAATCCACAGCCCCATTTGAGATCAATAGGAGCCGAACCTGCTCAGCATTTCTGAATACGACTCCCTGTACTCTTTTGAATAACATACTCCGAGAAGAATATCATTGGGAAGATTTAGTCTCCAGTCCTTTCTACATGTGTTTCTTCTTCTTTTATTTGGTACTAATTTCATAGGCCAAGCAAAGAAGAAAATTGGCTTCTCTCTCCTCTGAATTTCATTATTTGCAGATTTTTTTAATACAAGATAATACTTCTTTGGCTGGCTCTTGGGATTCCTCTATTAAAAACTTCCCCCCCCACCCCCTTTCACGTCAATAAGCCTTTGTTACTTCAGCCTTCTTGCTGGGAACATAGACTGCAAAGAAGTTCACAGGGCTTTTCAGTCCCTTCTGTGTAACGGTTGCAGTGTACCCAAAAATACCTTGCTATACCATTTTCAATTGAGTATCAGCCCACTTCCTATGAAAATTAGGTGGTTTTACTTCTGATTCCACGTACGTTCATCTTCCCTTTGTAGTTGTCCGCCCAGGTCCACCACCTTCATCTAATTCTTACCCAAAATGGACCTCTCTGTGGGAATATTAACTACAGCTTGGCAATCAAACAGGAAAATGTCTCCCACAGAATTATGGAGCTGTTCCATATCTGCTTCTGTAAGAAAGGGCTTACAGCACCATGCAATACTATACAAAGAAGGCGTTGTCTAATAAATCTGCATAGATATTCTATTTGCTGTGTATTGAAAGACTTCAAACTCTTGTACCATTATAAGAGTGGGATTTGTGTTAGACATTGGAAAGCTGTATTTTTCTTTTTGAGGATCAGATTCTCATTTCTTGTAGGCTATTTTGCACCACAATGGCAGCAAACAATCACTTCACAGCTTTGTATAAAAGTATGAGCTCTAAATATTTAACTCTGTGTTCTCTTTGACCGGTAAAACAAGGTCTTTATTACTTAACTTTTATTTTCTGCAAAGAAGGATATTTACCACCACTATCTTTCTTGCCAAAAGATGACGATAACAGATGAAGAATATGGTAGCAGTAGTTGTACAGGACCCCGTGAGCTAGGTGCTGAACACACGCAGAACAGAAAATTGGTCCCTATCCCAAGAGCTCAGCTTACAGTTTTTAATTTACCACAGCTTTCTTTGCATTCCTAATTTGCAAACAAAACTGTTCCCTAACAGTGGTGTTGATTTCCAAAGGTATTTCAGCATGTTTAGGAGTCAAACAGTTGTTTTACAAATTCAGTGTTGTACTGGTTGCTGTGACAACATTTAATAATAACTTACTGTGTGTGTGTACTGAGTGGAAAGTGTTTGATTTTTGTCTATTTTCGATAGAGCTGGATGTTGGGAAGAAAAAGGAATGAAATCATTTTAGGCTGTATGCCTGTAACATTTAAATTAACAGCTCCTCTTCAGCTGAACTCAATAAAGGTAGAGTTGGACCTCATGGTGGTAATTCTGAACTTGCATATTCAGACAAGCACTCTAGTGGGGCAGAAATGTAAAGGTAGCTGGTATAATTAAAGAAGTGATTTTTAGGCGTATTACAATAAGAGAAATGTAGAATATAATATTCATGAAAATCCTAGTCATGCAGGATGGAACCCTATTCAGAAAACCCTTACATAGAAGTCTAACGTTATGTATGTCCATGCTTGCTGAGAGGCACCTTATAATCAAAATCCTTCCCTTCCTCTCCTTTATGAAATACCAAATACTGTGAAAGTGCTGCTGTTTTGCTCCATGGATGAACTTTTTAAGAGTTTAACATTAAAATTGATTTCATGGCCTGTTCAATCATTTTACTTTTAATGAGAGTAGGGTTGTGGTTTTGTTTTCTTGAATTGAAATGAGATTTAAAACCTTCTTGGCAACCTAGACAACTGCAACATTGTGCAAGAGCTTCATAACCTGACACTGAAACTGATTAGTCTATTTGAGGGTAACCTGATTATTTTTTACCCACGCTCAAAGGATAATTTTACCAAGTTGCATCTAGCAAGAAGGAAAGCACTGACTCCAGCTCTGCCAGGCGACCGAGCGTTGCCTGCTGTCCTGATAGTATGAAACTATAGTCACACACTGCATGATATGTGGTGGGATATACATAGGATCTTTCAGAGGGCTATGGAAGGCATTGTGTGTCTAAGACTTGGACACAGCCAAGGAAAAATTATTTGCAGTCAGAAGTCTACACACTAAAGTCTACAACTTGAGTTACCCCAACCTATTTTCATGATCCAGAGTAAAACGGACTGTAAAGCAAAGAAAAATGTGACAGGTAAAATATGAATTACATTGACAAAGTACTTCTACTTTTTATGACCTATAATAATCCAAGCCACAAGATTTTTTTTTTTCAGGATCTATCTTTTTTGTCCCTTTGATTATATACCCATTCTGTCTTGCTCATTTGCAATCACATGATAAGGGTGTCAGGAGCAGCAAGACATAAATGCTGTTTTCGTGAGTGAACAACACTATTTCCAGCTACACTGCAAACTGAGTAAAACACGCAGTTTATTAGATATCTCTTTTCCAGATAATTTTTTTTCTAAAATCCTGCTTCATCACAGTATGCAGACAATGTGATCTGAAAGCATATTGTTTTGGATGAGGGCCAGCCAGCTGGGATTCCTTTACAAGTACCTGAAATAGAACCAAGGTAGGGCATACTGAGGTGAGCAGCTTCCAAATTTTACCTGAAAGCTCTGTAGGTGGCCTAAGGCCACTTGAATGTAATCCAAAACAGGCACCTGGCTCTGGCCTGGATGCCTGCCAGTTTCATAGCATATTCTGTCCCTGAATTATGGTGTCTGGACTTATTTCATGGCTTATTGTTGCATGTCTTTTTAAACTAATTCCTCACTGAAAGATGTTTGAAATTCAAAGCTTTCTTCAGTTTCCCACTTTATTCTGGAGCTGCAGACACTTGCCTTGCTAGGTCCAAGGAAAACCTGCTCTAACAACTCACTAAATATAGCTTAACACTTTAGTGTGCAGGTTGTTGTTCTTGGGAGGAGGAAGAAAGGGGAGAATAGGGGCTTTGCGTGATGGCTTTACCTTGTTGATAAACATATGGGGTACGTCTTTTGTAAGTTTTCACCACAGTTTCACTAAGTGCCTGTGCTGCTTCATTTTCAAAGGACTTTTTTATAGGTATAAAGGGAGCAATCTACTTACAGTGATTAAAGCTTGGTTGTTTATTAACTAAAAATGTGGCTTGTATATGCTAGCCCTCGAACTATCATAGGGTTTTTATTATGGCTCAGTCTTTCATATTTTAGGGAGCTTCTTTATGGGCTGCCTAGAAGCAAATCCAGTATGGAGCTTCATGACTATTGGACTTTTTCAGAGTACCATGCCAGACTTGCTCATACTCCAAAACTCCTAATGGAGAAAAGAAATCCCCTAAAATCCAAATGTGAGCAGTATAGTCAATGTTTCCTCTGCAGAGGAATAAAATACTTAAAATACTTAAGGGAGAATTCAGCAGTGGATGATACATGTAAATATGAGAACTTTCCCTTAGAGCCAAATGTTTTGCTTTTGATGTTGAAATATTTTAAGTGGAAAACACTATGGGATTTCTCAGTGCTACAAGGGCAGCTTAAATGGTAATGTGTTCATCTTTCTTCTCCCTATCAGATCTGTCAAAATGGTTTGCATCTTCATGATTTTGTATAATCAGCAAATCTAATCCTTACCAGATGCCTGGACTTTATACAGCAGTGTTGCATATTCCTAATTATGCTATCTGGCTATCTTAATACTTGATTATCATCCTTACACTCAGCAGTCTTCTTAGCTGAACTTTTAAAGAAACAGTAGGGTGATCAGAAAATTCAGCAGAGTTCTGCAAACTTCTTTCCTAAGTTTGGTAGCCTCACTCTTACAGA
>VXAL01009184.1:160288-187008 GCA_013399475.1 Chauna torquata
TCATGTCACACACTGTTCTGTAGCTCCTTCTAGGGCATAAACTGAACTTCATTTATATAAAAAGTAGAAGACATAAAGTCATTGACATAAGTCAAGAAGGAAACAGTTGCACTAAAAAATGAATTTTTCCATTGAAAGGGTGATTATATGGGAGGCGTTTTGTCTTTTTAAGAATTTCTGGCTTCTGCCTTTTAACTCTCAAGCTGAAAGATGATATTTAAAGCTACCATTTCAGTGTAGAACTTCTATTTTTTTATGTCTTGTTTTCTTAGATGTGCTGCTATCTTTGATATCTGAGTTTTGTAGATTTTTCATGCTGCTATGTAACTCTGAACCATGGAAATTCTGTAATACCAAGTGTTATGTCACTGAATCGAAGTGTGGCATTATAGTCTCATCATCACCAAATCATGATGGGCTCGGTTTTGTACATGCTCCAGATCCTTCACTCTACTAAAAATGAACGCAGTAAATGGCAAAGAATGCATACACTACCTTTCTCATTTAGAAGAGAATCTTCCTGACTCCTGTTCTTTTTATCCACATAACTGACAATTCTGACAATTCTCTGAATTTCACACCACTTCACAGCAAAAAATATTTGTACTAAAACTGGGTATCAGTTTACTAAAAAGCATCAGTGAGACTTCACAGGCTCCTTGCTGTTAACAAGGGGTCAGATTCTCCAGAAAGTCCCTGTTGGTGTGAACTGGCATAGCTCTTTTCTGTTATTGGCCTTCTTGTTACAACTCCCAAGCTAACTACTCTTTCCCAATCGTTATTTATGAAAGGGTAATATATGTAAAATGCTTTCAGCTTGCCAGCTTAACCGTGTTATGCAAATGAGAATAACTATTCCATTACTTATCAGATTAATGAGCATTTAGATAAATAAGACTTTCTCCAGGAGGCCAGCTTCAGTGCAGGAACGCTAATCACAAGGTGGGGAGATAACAACTCAGTACTTTGAGCAACTGAACATGTACTGAAGAAGGAAGGAAGCCNTGTTGGTGTGAACTGGCATAGCTCCACTCATCATGTTTCACTGACACCTCTTGCTAGACAGAATTTCGGCCAGCTCAGGGTGTGACAAATCAACAGAACTGAAGTAATGTGCATCAGTAGCAAATTTTTTTCTAGGGAATATAGAGCAATCCAAGAAACTTCTTAAGTTAGTCTAGATGTCTTATGTTGTCTATACCCACAAAAAAACCCTGTAATAGCCAGTGAATCCTACAGCCAGAATTTCCTGACAGAAAGAGCTTGCTACCTTTCTGTCGAAGGAGAGAAGAGAGTGCTATCACAGAAAGCTTTGTACAGCCTAAATATACAGAATTATTGTAGTGATTCTTGGGAAGTCCCTTTGTAGGTACATCAATACATTTGGGAGCAACTTCCAGAAAGACTCTTAAGTAGAAAGGAAGGCAATTACTCCTTGCAAGTAAGAGTTAGTATCCAAGTAGCTAACTCTTCTGCTATGGTAGCCTCAATACGCTTTTCTGTCTTCACAGGAAGACTTTGCTGAAAAAATCTGTTACTGAGGATTTTGTTGTGGAAAACAGTGCAAGACTGAAGGCTACTCCAGAACGCCACCTACCACAGCCTGAACTACAGAGCTCGTCCTGGTAGCCTGTCTATAGTTCCTGGAGAGGAAAATGGTCCTCCAGAGGATGTTACAGAGGAGCCTCTAACTTGGATGACATTCCAGAAGAGACTCTCCTCCCTGACAATGGTGAAGTGTTTTTCTACCACAGCAAACATACACACATAGATAGGTTTAGGTCTAGCAGTGGCCTCAAAATCAGCTACATGATTTATGTCTGTTGAAACCTTTAAATGGCTCCAAGACCACATGCACAATCCTCTGAAAGCCCCGCCTGAATACATGTGTTGGTGGTAGTTATTGTACAAAAGGGATAGAACTTGTCCAGTGCCCTTAACTTCAAAGAATTCTGGTAGTTCATTTTGTTTAAAAAATTCTCATTCCAAATTTGAATCTGTAATGAGCTGTTGTAACTCTGCAGGTTAAACTTATAATTTAAATTCAAGAGACTTAAAAACTGTCTGGACAAATTAGATATGTACTTGGAATACTGGCACTTCTCCAAGACAAACAGTGTCTGTTATTATCAACAGCGCTAATGTTACCAGAATAACTAGGAAGCTTTACAAATCAGCATGACAAATTAAAAAGAGGAAAAACAAAAATCTCCGAAGGCAAGGAGTTTTTAGCACTCATTTAAATTTAATCTGCATGGCTAGATTTGTTTCTATAAGCATACGTTTGTTGTAATTAGCTACTGAGACTGGAGCTTAATGAGTTTAATAAATATTGCAGGCTGTTAAGAGATGGAAGTCGCACTGTGATGACTGTGGATTTTCTGCAGTTCAATGAAATATAAATGAAGAGTAGAAATTAATAATTAAAAGGGAATTGGAATGACCGAATCACACTTTTCCTAAGGGCACTATCCAAGTCTCTGTGGAGTGGAAAAAGTCATTAGGAACTGGGCATGGACCATAAGCTTCTAAACACTTGTCCAGCACAAGAACAGAAGATCAGAACAATGGAGGTACACATTAAGGAAACCTGAACAATTATGCACAATGCCAACAGAATATTTTCCCTGAACAGGAGATTGAACAATGCTGTAGAGGTATTGCCATTTGTTTCAAAGCCGTGTTCACTGCAACCCCTGTGAATATAACAGAGTGGGATGGTGCCCTATGAAGAAACAAGTAACATGAGCTACATGCCCAATGACAGGGCTCATAAATCTTCAGAAAACACCCCTCTTCACTTAGACTTCTGACTGATAAAATATATTTCCTTTTTGTTTGTTCCTTTGTCTTAGAACATGTGTTTTTTGAGATGCTATAGGAAACCTTAATTTCCACACAGTTTGTAATTTGTAGTCTTGAGTATCGATTTAAGCATATTCCACTTGTATGTAACACTGGGGCTACCTAATTAACAGATTTAGACGATCTCTTACAATCTAGATATCTGTGTTACCAGAATGCAGAGATGGCCAAGGCACCATTCTATTCTTATCTCACAACAGATATAGGAGAGCCATCTTAAAAATTATGAGAGAAATGTGCAAGTAATGAAATCAGTTTGTATGGAGGTTTATGCAGCAGACATCAGTTGTGCGTGGGTTATTTGCTTTAGTTTTTCTTAGCCTTTAGCCTTTCCTTTACAACTACAAGACAGAAACTCTTCCTTTTTAGATGAAAGCTAAGATCCTTAAATTACCACATGATTTCAAGGAACCTGGGACATTACTTCCCCTTCGCTACCATCACTGAAGTTGATAATAAATACCAAAAGTCTGGACATAAAGAGCAAAATTTTGGAATTTGGAACTTCCTTTTAGTACTGACTGCCTATTCTTACAGCAGGGGCAATTTTTGCTTTTAGATGATGAAATCACTCTTCGGAGAAAACAATAAATGCTGCTTGTTGTGAAAATTCTAGCTCTTATGCTGCCTTCAGGCACCTGTGGCTAGAGATACTTCTTAAAACCAGCCAAGGAAGATTCACATCCATAATCTTGGAGCACGCACTAAAACAGACCTTGCAGCTTGACGTAGGGTGTTTGCCCAGGCTCTCAAGAATCCCATGATTTGTGTTGCACAGAAGATAATCTATGGATAATCTAGTCCATACTGTATAATAATTCACTACTTCAAAGGAAACAGAGAACAGTGCTTTTATCAGATAATTGCAATGTCATGAAAGACTGAAGGATATAAGAATAAGATTAGTTCTAACTATAAAGATAGAAAATTAAGTATTTACATGTTAATGTGGAAACACTTGCTACATACCATAAAATGTATTAAAAAATTTGAAAATAGAAGAACGCACTAACAAGGGAGAACTGACCTCAGGCCTGTTCTCAACTGCCTCCTCAGTATTTGATCATGCGTTCAATAATTAGGTGTAATCTAGCAAGCAGATGGCATATTGAAATGCAGCTTTGGAGCACTACCTTGATTCCCAACAAATATTAACGTTATTACTTCAACATTCAGTGAAAATGTCATGTCAAAGCACACTTGCGAGGCTTTTCCTTTTCTTCCTCTCTGGCTCTTTAAACCACAATATTAATTTAGCCTGACTCACAGGTCAGACAAAAAAGGTAAAGAATCTAAACTTTTGTTTGTAGCTAGGGTTTTTTCCTTACTTCACACCATCTTTCTCCATTTTACTCAGTGGGCCTGAAAATGGAGCACTGTCAAACTTGTTTTCCTGGTTTAACTCATGCCTCATTTCTTATGCAGATGCAGAAGATGGGAAAGAGAGAACGGGGATTTCTGCATGGGTTCAGCATGTCCTAAATTATCCTTGTTTTATTTAGTTCAGACAGGCGCTTCCACTAGTTTAAACACTTTGCAACGTACATATGTCTCAAGAAATATATCAACATGTTAACTATGAATATACCAACCACAAAAATCAGCTTATCTCAAGCTTTTCATAGAGACCAGAAATATAACGCATGATGAAATTAGGAATCAGCTGTCATCACTTTGTAATACTCTCACCCCATATATTTTCATAATTTCACGTGGTTATGTCACAGAACTCTGTAATGAGTTGTGTGTTATGGGGTGGAAAGATCTAAAATTGCTGGAAAAAATTGGTACTTTTTTTTTCTTTTTTCCTCATGGATTTGTCAAGTTTCTTATCTTCCTATTAACAGAGGGCTAAGTAGTTGAAAGTTTCTAAACAGTATATTTCAGTAATTGCTTCCAAAGAATATGAACATGGCTCAAATAACATAGGTTGATTAAAAAAAAAATCATAAGTGCAAATAAAGAAAGCTAACCAGAAACATTTGACATTTTGCAAATAAATCTTCAAAAATCAAATCCCATGAAAGTATATTCTCATGCACTCAAGTGGAAAAATGTGATCTCAAACCAAATGTTTATTTTTCAAACAAAAGGAGAAGTAACTGGTCCATTTTATTCCAATGTCTTCATTGTGGTCTAATTAATCAAATCAAAATAAAAAAAAAAATTGTAACAATTTGCCAAACACATAAAACAGATGTCTGATGCTGGTGATTACACAAACAACTCCCCCAGACAGTCTGACTTATTTCTAAAGAAAAGAATTTTAGGGGCTTATTAGCTTTCTGAACTTTTTCGCATAAGTTGCTTTCCAAAGATCAAATATAAATTACCATTTATCAATCATATTGCATACAAGAATTGGGGGCGTCTTTGAAATTCTCTTCGCTTGAATTTCTGCATCTACCTGAAAAAAAAAGATCTCTTTTATGGAAAAGGCCCCATCTATGAACAGCTCCACTAAAGTAGATATGATTACAAAAATGAGCACAGATGCAGGTGTTTGATACATCATTTATAACATGCATTCCTGATGAACTCAAGCAAGTCATTTCTATTTATCTCTCAAGTAAAAAGCAAATACCAATACTTTTATGAAGTGCATTCATTATAAGAATTCAGAGTTTAACAGATGCTTGTTTCTTGCCACATTTCCAGCAGGTTGCCAGGGGCAGCCTTGGTGCCTGATGGCAATGTAACTTACAGTATTTTCCACCTACAGTAACCGTTCTTTCCAGTGAAATTCTCTATTTTTATATTAATGCCATGTTAGAATTACACTCCCACATCGCACACATGTGACTCAGGGACATTATCAAACAGGTTTCTTAGAGCTGAAAACTAAATCTATCCGTCACCAAATATAAAATACCCCTGAGGCAGAAATGAATGTCAATAAATAATGAACATAAATCACTGTTATTTTGCTAAATGGCAAAGCTTATTCACTCCAACCAGACATACAGAGGGAAATCATATCAAACATAAGCACACTGGAAATTGTACCTTGGAATAACAACGAGAATGTGCAGGTGAAACTTTTTGCACACTGCAGCCACATGTTCCCACTCAGAGACATCATGCGAACCAACACACTAGGAATTTTAACCACAGCCTCTTCGCGCCCCATACATGGTACTCTAAGGCCAGTTAAGCAGTATGTTCACAGACCCTATGTGTGGTCTCATCTGTGGTCCAACCACAGTGCTGATTACTGGTGCCATGAATACCTTTTCTCTGCCAGGCCAAAATAAAGCACTGACCATCTTGTAAGGCTGCTACACTGGTACTTTTCCACAGGGAAGCAGCTCATGCAGAAACAGGCATTGCACGGCCTTCTGCACCACAGTGGACTTCACCTGTTCCAAAAACTGGTAATACCAAGTGTCAGAGAAAATAATTTTGACATGTTGTGGCTGCTGCTATGTTATAGTAGCTGCTGTGTTTCAGTCAGAGAAGGGTATAAAATATTTTTCTATTGCTTTATTTGAATGTCAGCCTCTATATAAAACAATCATGGCTCTACGCCATCTTTGTGCTTTTTTTAATAGCCGAAATCCAGTGGAAATTTGCACACTTACTGCCAAAAAGCAGTCCCAATGTCAAAAGCAATTTCAACAAGCACTGACAGTCAACTTAACAGACTAATACGTGAGGACATAAAAGGACATACAAGGGTGTCTTCTGGGGGCATGAGCTGATAGCTATTACAAACAGTGGTATCTATTGAAAAATGAGGTGTGTAGCCCTGTATGTTTGAAGTACTAATAAAGTTATTGCTGTAACAGTGAAAATACATTTCTGGTAACAGCTCCAACCTGTAAGACTTTCCTAAACACATCAACACAATGAGTTTCCTTTGCGATAGATATTACTGTTGTTTTATAGAGACCCAAACTCTGGATTATTCCTATTTATGGTCTGCTTAGTAATAATTGTGAATGCCATCTTTTAACAGTAAATTGGGCAATCCTGATATTTCCAGCCTAGCACAGGATCCTTTATTAATTCTAATTAAGATTGCCACCGACTCCACTGTATGATCACAGTACTGCTGTGTGCATATGCCCAGAAGACAGTCCATTCTCAAAGAACATGTCACAGAAGAGTCTTCCTCAGGAAAGCTGAACATTAAATACAGCAAACAAATCAGTTGACTGACTTAAATAATTAGTTGTTCATCTCAGCATGCCTCAGTCTTAAAGGATCTGAAGAGCTGACTAATTTCTTAAATCAAAATCCTTACTAAACTCCAAGAGCTTTGCCCAGGCTAATTTGCAGCTTTAGGTTTTGCCTGCAAGGTTTTGAAAATTTCACTTTTTGAGGAAAAAAAAAAAAAAGAAAAGAAAAAGAAAAAAGACTTTTGAAAATTGACTTCCTACCCAGCTGGCTGACAAAGCCTGAAATCCTCCTGCCCGCAAAGGATTTTCAAAGAACACTGAAGACTAGGAATGGTGTTGAGTGGATCCATAGTTGCAACATGCAAGTATACAAAATATTTTAACACTCTATTCCTGAAGTTCTTACTGTAAAATAGAGTTGTCCTTAGCTGGCATGGAAAGAAAAGCTCCTTGATTAAGGGAACTGTTGTCAGCATTATGTCATTCCCTTCATCCAGGGTACTCAAATTTAAAGGTCATTGATCCTTTAGTAAATTACCAGGGGCCACTGAAATCAGTAGGAGTCTCTTCTGTTCCCTTACGCACTTGTTAGATTAGGCTTGTACGTATTGCCTTGCTGTAACACGGTACCCTGATAATATCCAGAGAATCAAGTCTCCCTCGGCTTCTGTGGTACCAAGACAAGACTACCAAACTATCAAAGAACCCGCTCTGTGTCTGCAGCTGGAGGAACACTCAGAACACGCACATGTTTCTCTGAATCACCTTGCAATTGGGTGTCATGCTGACTGGTTTGGGGTCAGTGCATCGTGTCAGCCCTAAGAAAGATCGAACATTTCATTGTCCTCGCAGTTACAGCTATGGAGATTTACCAAGGAATAAATTTTCATCTGACTAAAGTCTTCAGATCTGTTATTATTATTGCTTTTGAACTGAAAATGTCTGCTTTAATCAATAGGGTCACACTTTTCTTTCTGCCATGCACTGAAGTCTGTAAAGTCTCTCCTTTACAGCCTAACCAAAAGGACATTTCCTCTGAAAAGAAAAGAGCAGCATGTTTCATGAAAATTTATCTAAGGAACATCTGCTCGAGTTTTCAGAATGTTGCTGTAGGATATGGTTACATTAAACTGTAAGACAAAAATGTCTGGTTTTACTGTGTTCTGTATCTCAGTTATTAAGTCAATTTTATAGGACCACTTATGTGGGCTGAAAGTTTTCCTAATAAATCATTAGAGGATATTTAGGCCTCTCTCTCAGTTTGTGGTCTTTGTTTGTTTTCCAGTAACCACAAAACATCTGAATTAAATTATCTAGCAAATTTGATTACTTGTATTCCAGAAGTTGTACATCTTCAAGATATGTGGATGTCATTGCTACATCAGCAAGCTTGTTTTCTGACTGCATTTAAATCATTAGGTTCCTCTTTCATTGTAATGCTATCACAGAGGTGTTAAATCATATATGAGCAATACTATACAGCTTCAGCTTCTTCTAAAGCTAAATATATAAATTAAAAAAGATACTAATACTTGCATTACATCACATCCCCTGCTTGACCATTTTTAGCCATGACCCACTGATCCTGCAGCTGATGTATAACAGCACCTTGTAAAATGGTATAGGCTGTATGGTTTTAGGAAGAAGGGTTCTGGGAGATAGTTTGTGACAATACCTACATGACTATTTTGTCCATTCCCTAATGAAAACTAAAAAAAATGAACAAATTCTCTAATGAAATAAAAACAATTAAGTTTGAAAGTGTCTGAATGGTCCATTTGGATATGCCTCACCTTAGAATGACTTGATTTTATTTAAAATTTTGAAATAACATTTTGAGAGAACTCTTACTTTTCAAAATTTAGTTTCTCCAAAATAATTAACAGCCTGCCTTTTCATCTTGATCTAAAGTGATCTTCTCTTCACAGTCTCAATATTTTTTACAAGATGAGACATTTATGTTCCTATCAGCTGTATGTGTTTGTTTGTTACAGTTATGGTGTAAATGAACTTAGCACAGAAGAGATAGCAGATGTCTCAGCATGGGATTGCAGACAGTGAGAACTAGTCCACCTTAATTTACCAGAATTATGATGTCTTCATTTAGATGTGGGTTGGTTTTTTTTGACAAATGAAAGCAAAAGTAAAAAAGAAATATATCCCAGATATGATACAGTAACTCTTAATTTTCTTTATCAATATCAGAAACCACAAGTTTTTAAATTTTGCTTTTGCTACTTGGAAGTGAGCTCTAATTGTATGGAAAACTTCTTACATTTAAAACAAAAATCATCATTTAAAAACATGTCAAGCCACTGGAGAACAAACATAACCCAGGAAATCCACTTGCTGTAGCCTGGGAGATGTATTTCCATGTTAACATTCTTCAACTTAGGGAATACAAAAGCTAATTAAATTAGTTATTAAATTAAGCATCGTTTTGACACAATACAGTGCACAGGAATTTCATACTATAAGCTCCCAGAATTATTCAGGGTCAATAAATAATTACCTCGGCAGTCCCGCATGGCACACACATTGTCCCATCAGGCAAGAGAAGAACGCACCACACATTCCACTGTTGAAACTGGGCTTTTAAATGCTTAGATTTTTTTGGGTGGGCGACACAGAGAAAGAAAAGGAAAATGAACAGTCTTTCAACAAACAGTTTGATACAACATAATAGGAGCAAAGAGTCTTTCTACTGTGCTTTGCTCCCCTGGACCGCACTAGCAGACAAACAGGCTTTCAGGCACTCTGTGTCACACTCCAAGCTACGTTCCACATTCCCTTGCTTTGGGCACCATCTGTAGTTTGCATATTCCTTTAGGACACCAAACATCCCTGGGAAAACAACAGCTAAAAACCAAACATACACAATACACAGCCCATTCTCACACAGAAGAAGCCTCAGTCGGAAAATCCAGACAACAAAAGTTTTAAATAAAAAATATTATCTCTTAGCAGAACTGTGTTTTCCTGGTCCCCTAGAGAATTTTTCTCTTGTTTCTGGCTTTGTTTTTTGCCAGTGGGTACCCTGCTTCCCTGTTGTTTGAGGTAAAGAAATCTACAATGATGTCTCTTTCTCCATTAAAATGTCCCTGCAAATGACTACAGATAAATTCACAGGACTTTTAAAAGCCTCAGTGGATGCAAAGTTGGAAAACTGAAGTTGTTTTACTGCCACAGTAAGAATGTTACACAACGTCAGAAAAGCTAATGAATCGTAGTACAGAGCACACAGGTTGGTTCGTTGCACCACAGCTTGCCTGCAAGCATAATCACCCAACAGCTTTGTCCTCCCTGAGCTCCTGCCTGTGCCAGACCGAGGTGCAGGGGGAGGTTTTCTTCCCACATCCTCAGTGTTTGCAGAAGCTTTGGTAGCAGTGTGTTACTTTCCCACACACATTTGCCAGCTGTTTTATCTTACAGATCACTCAGTGCTTTCAGGATAAGAGAATGTTTCAATGGAGGAAGTTGGTGAAAGAAAGCAGCATAACACCCTTCCTTAACATATCTCCATTTTCAAGCAGTTCCAGAGGTGAACTGCTAAGCATTAAATACATTATTCACTACGTCCCAGGGGGTTTCCCAAGCCTTTAGCAATGCTCCATTCTGTAAGAAGCATAATTCCTGCATTTTACATGCATTCAGTTTCGTTGTTATTTAATGTTCATAGTGTACAAATTGTATAACCTGTGTCTGTGGCAAGTCTGTTGCAGGCCTGAGTTTTCAGGATTGCACTGAGATGTTATGATGGCCGGACAGGACTTTCCTTCAGAATGGCACCAGGCTGTGGGACTGCTTAAAAGAGGAGTTTTCAGAGTAGCAGCAGAATATAGTACAATGCCTCAGTTACTCTGTGCTACCAGGGAAGCAGGAGCAAAGCATGTGGATCTCTGCTAGTGATCCATAAGAATCTGGAGATATTCATCTGGAACCCTCCCCAGCCACGCTCATCAAGCATGGCTCGATGTAAGGCTCTTCATTAAGGCTCCATCTCATTAGTTGCCTTGTGTAAGAGCATGACCAGGATCATAGTTTCTTCATTTGGTCCTCTGAGGTATCTTTTACATCAGCTCTCTCCATGTTAAGATATCTCACAAAACTACAAGATAACCTGATCCCAGCAAGGGAGTATGTACCTGACACAAGAGGAATGCACAGCTTAGAGATGAGCATATTTTTAACATCCAGGATATGCATGGTTTTGCTTTTCTCTTTTTTATGGGTGCACATTTTAAATCATGCTTTAAAAGACTGACCTTTTGCTGAAGAGTCATAAACTAGAGTGAGAAGGATTGGAGGAAAAGGAGTAATAAAAATCTTTAATAATTTTTACTTCTGTTATTGCTAACAAAGGTGAGTACATACAAGAAAGCAGCCTGCAGGCAAGTACTCTGTCTTCTCCCTGAAGCTGAGCTTCACTTTGTACTTAATTCTGAAAGAACTAAAGCCGAGGAAAGACAAAGATATGTTTTACTTTGTCGTGTATGTGGTCTGGCTAAAGCAATAACAGCCCCACAGAAGAAACTCAGTCCGATTGCTGCAGACATGGCTCTCTGTTTACATGTCCTATATGAACATTAGGGGGTTGCTTTGTTCAATTTTTACAGAGTTCACAATAGTCCAGCTCTGAAGCCCACCAACATCGGAATTTTTGTTTTTCAATTTGCACCAGGTTTTCCTGCAGCTCTTTGACTTGTATGGACTTGCACTTTGTTGTTTTGGTTGGTCAGGAAAAGCATGACAGGATTGCATAGGGAAACTTAAGAAGGTCTCAAGAATCTTTGGTTTCAAAGCTATTAGTAGGACAATTCTATTGAATTTTTGGGTGGCTCCAGGCTCAGAGCCCTCCTGTAGTAGGCACCCTATGGTACATTACCGGCTCCTTCCAGTGAACTAGTAGGAGGTGATTTGTTTTTTTTTTAACATGATACAAATAGTTTTTATTAAAGAAAACAGGACTGTAGAAAGAGATGCTGTCTTGTGATGATTAAATGGTCTTTAACCTGTTCAGTATCAGTACAAAACTGGGGCTGAACAATGCATAATCACCTTCTACCACTATTGATTAATTGCTGCATGTTAGGTTTGATATTGTTATATTTAAATTATAAACTCTTTGGTCAGGGAGCAGCCTTTATTATAGATTTGCACAGGGGCTAACGAAACAAGCTTCTACTTTTGGGGAGTTCTGCAATACAAATTAAGGATGCCAATTCTCCCAAAACCTAGACACAAAAGGACATTAAGTTTGCGACGTAAGGATTCAACAGCCAGGACATACCAGAACTAAAGCTTCCTCTGCAATTGCCTATGTAGTCTTAACTTGGCATGCACATGTTATGGTACAGACTCTCATTATACAGTCATGGCCTTGTACAGGAACAGGCAATGCTCACTACTTCTATGGAGTATTTTATTTTGTCCCTTATTTCATTGCATAACCTCCTGCATTCCCTGCTGCACCTCATCCATACTCATGAGTCTCTCATAATTGCCAAATGGACTATCTTGGTTGCCTGGTTTGAGAGGCACAGGGCTTGGCTTTTAAAAGCAACTGCATTATACAGTACATTTCCAGTCAGAATAGGTGGCAATGCAAACACAGATCTTGTCACATCTGCAAACCAGAAATATTAGCTTAGATATCTCAAGTTGGATACTCAGAAAATGAGGAACACAGTATTAACACCTCCAAAACCTTGGTTTAAATCACTTACTTGTATTAATTACACAGAAGTGTCTGCCAGACCTTGAGAATCCAGTTCACTAGACAAGCACCGAACGGAATTACTTGAGTCCTCTGCCCCTTTTACTGTAGCCATGACACATCTCCTCAGAGATCTCTTTGAGCTGTCAGTTATTTAGCAGCTTCTTCTCAGGGCTAAAAGCTTATTTTAGTCTGTGTAAACTGAGCACCTGAAGATAGGTGCTCATTAAATTTCTGTCTGGGAGGAGAATTTGGCACACATTTACTGCCTTGCCTAGGTCTTCAAAGGGAGTACCTGTGTGGTCCTGCCACGTTCCTAGTCCAAACAGATTGGAAAAACACGGCCTTAGAGCATGTTACATCACACGCCTGTGGCAGGGTCCAGATAAAGCCTCACTAATGAAGTTCACTGCAGCACCCAAACAGATTAATTTCTCATAAATTTCTACCACATGAAATGCACTGGAGCACCCCTCAGTTCACCAGAGACTGAGCTTTTATAAGTCTCCACTGATCTAGGACTTTGCTTGTACCATCAACCTCTTTGACCTGAATTGTAGCATGGAATTTGCCTGTTTGCCATACCCTCCCTTACTGTTGCAGGCTGTGAAAGGTGTCTGATGATCATGTCGTGATCTTACTTGCAGCAATATCCACAGAGCGGTGCTTTCCTATTCTTCTTTCATCAGCCTCTAGACATAATCAGCAGCTCCCCTCCCCATATTGAGTGTACCATGTAAAAGCAGCATGACATCTACCCAGTTTGCTTTGGATCCTGAGTCCCATTCTCACCAACCTCTTCATTTGCTCAGCCACCTTCTTGCCCTTGAGCCCTATTTTATCCAAAGCTGTCAAGCTCGCTGCCACCTCTGAGAACAACGCCACCTCTGAGGACAAGGAGCAATGAACCCAGTAACAAGCTACCTGGACTGCCTACACCTGTAAAAATAATACATACGGGCAAAACAATGCTTATGTTTTAAAGTTTACTGACATTGGGAGAAAGATTCACTCTGCCCTTAAGGAGATGGAGATAAGAGTGTCTTCCCCTGAAGTTTCTGTATTAATTAAAGAGAAAATAGTGCTCCACTGGAATAAATCCCTCGTGTTGCTCCCTAATAATCCATTTACAAGTACAGTTTCTAAAGCAAGACAACCCGTGGGTGGCTCTCAGATCATTAAGAAGATATAAATCTTCTAATAAATAATCTCATGGGCATGGCATTTTAGGAAGACTGGTACCAACTTCTATACTATTTTAAAGCCTGCTGTGAAGCTAGGCTGGATGCCAGTGCTGAAAAAGAACAGTCTGAAGCTTGGCATGGCAAACCTCCAGTGAGCAGTGTTAGTCTGTGAGTGGTCATATTGTGCTCTTCTAGGGCACTGTTCTGCGGAAGCTATCAGAGGAAGAGGCCCATATACCGTAGTGGAGCATTAGTGATGTGTAAATCCAAGTGTTTTCATGCTGTCAGCTGAAGCCTACTTAATGCAGATCACGTGCGCAGCATGTAAAATGACGGGGTGAGCACTTCCCAATGTGCTACAGCCAAGTCCTTACAGCAAGGATTGGGAAAGAAAAATAACTGCCTTGTCAATTTTCGTTTAACTTTTTCAATAAAAATATGGTATATGTAGTCTCCAAGGGTGTGTATGTCTGTGGTGACAGCAACAGGAGGAAGAACTTGCAAAGGGAACATAATTATGCCTCTGCTTTCCCTGCTAGCATGGCTGTAAGTGTGATGGGCGATATCAGAGGTGGCTGAATGCAGTGCATTTCTGACTGGAATGATAATGCCAACAGGAAGATAACAAATGAGATGAAGCCTCCAAAATGCTTTGATGGGATGTGAGCAGTTGCCAGCAGAAGCAAAATATATACGATCTGCCTTTCAGCTGCTTTGTGTATGAAAATGCAGTGTTGGAGCAACGCGGAGGGTGTGCATGCATTAATTCTCCTTGCATGTGCCAGAGTAGGTGGAAAAGAAGCCAGGAGGAAGAATGATAGTAGTCTCCCTTTTATTTTTGTGATTTCATTTGTAGTCAGCCTTGTCCTTTCAGTCAGTTATGTACAATTCTGTTGTTTGTTACATTTACCGTTACAGGATCTTACACTAGGCCCACAAAGTCAATGTATTTTTTATGAGAAGTGTATCTTTTTGATGTGTCTTTCAGCAGCCTTTTTTTCTGTTCTTAACTGCTTGCTCTGGCTATCTGGTTTGAAAAGCTAATGTATAGTTAGTCTATTCTGTTGGACACTAGCACAAGGTCTAGGACAGCTTATTGGGGTGTACTACAACGAAAAAGACCTCAAATGACTTAAGAAGGATGCTTTGTGTATTCCCTGCCCCAGCTGACTTGACTGTTGGTTAGGACAGCAGCACAGCATGTGGTCAGCCTCCTTCTATGCCTCTTATTTTCTTCTTTGTGACTATGCTAACTCTATATTGTTGAGTACAAGTGTTCATTTGTTTATGCTCTCCCCCTCACCTCCACCCTGGGAATATATATAATGGAAGAGGAGTACTTTGACCTATTTTTACATTTCACAGCATTCTGGTATCAGCCAACCTTCCATACACAGCTCTTATGGTTACAATAACACAGTTATACTAGCACCTCACCAAGTAAAAGATGTAACAAAGTGCTGGTACTGTAAGGTATGGAGTCCCCATGCAGATGCCTCTGCTTTTCTTAAAGAATATGCACGGAGCTCTCTTTATTTGTCCTCTGACTTTTGAACTCAAAATTCTGCCTGCTATGGATGTTAGAAATACAATCTATTACACTTTTTGTTATTCTTTTAATGCTAATTGGAGACTCTTCATTCATACTATTACAATCGGTTTTTTAAGGCAAACACTAATTCAGTGGTTTAGTTCAAATACTGTAAGACTCAGTAACGGATGTAAGGCTTTAAAACTGAAGGAATTTGAGTTTCAAGGGAACGTGACACGGAAATCATACAACATGCAGTCTGCCAGTGGTATATGCTATAAAAAGAAATGTAATTTTATCAATGGGAATCTATAGTTGGTATGTGAAAAGGCTGAAGTGTAGTAGCAAAAAAATAATTCTTGAACTATGAGCAGGCTCTCTTGTCTTCTCAGCAGCTAGCAAGTATGTTCAAAATAGTATTTTTATTATTTTGTATTATTTGGGGATATTTACATTCTTAAATCTATTACGTTTAATGGAATGAAAAAGGGTGGACCCATATTCATTCTTACTCGTGAGTAAGTTGGTGAAACTGCCCAGAAATAAATGGGCTGCCCCACTGTCTTGGCTTCTTAAACATTGCACTAAAAGTGTGTTTCCTTACATTAATCTCATCAGCCATATGTCTCCTGTCCTACAACACTATGTAACTGTTCAGTCCTTGGAAAATCAGTCATTTCTTAGACTGAGTAATTTAACCATCTTAGCCACATGCCCTCAAGATAATCTCTTGAACAGGATGTGCAACTGATTTTATTTAACAGTAAAGTATTCATAAGGATGTATTCAATAGTGAAGCATTACAGGAGTTGTCAGAGCAGAAAAAAAGAAAGGAATAAATGCAACTGTACTTATAAATATGTAGCTGAGTGATTTAGTTCAGCATATTCAATAGCTATAGAGAATGTCTCAAATTAGATTCATTTCACAGACCACATTCATGGTTCTGCTATGCCAATTTTTCATCACTTCAGCACCTGGCAGGACAAAAGCATACAGACCTTGTGTTAAAACCAGTGTTTATCTCAGGTAATTTACATCTGTCCTTTGTAAATATCCTACTAGTTTGAGAGAGGATAAAAATAAAAATCATCCTGCATATTGGACAATTTTTCTATTTTTCTTTTTTTATTGCAGGAAGCCTTAACAGAAGAGTCTGTAGAAAGCATGACAGAAACCCACTTGAAAACATTTTCTAATGCAGATGTTGCCATCCCAAGGGAAAGAAAATATGTCAGGAATTCTTTTACCACCCCATGTGATTATGTGAGAAGCTTCCAAATGCATCTCTCTCAGTCAACCCACAATTGCTGAAGCATGAGATAAGAAAGATTAGTTTAGCTGGGAGCAGACCCAACTTGAGGTTCTGCCTGTATACTAGTCATTGGTTCTGCTAAACTTGTAATACCAAAAAAGTCTTGTTACATTGCCCAACATTTACTACATTTACTGCACCTGTATATGGCAACATACTGCTTTTCATTGTAGGATTTCAGCAAAACAAACCTTTCAAATATGAATGATGCTGTAAGTCAAGTGGCAATAAGGACTGACAGGGAAGTAAACTCGAAGGTCTAATGCAAGTGAGCAATACCTGCTTACACTGTGTTACACACCTTTCTGACTGGCACCCGATTCGGGTCTACATAATGTTTTGCTTGCTGAGAACAAAAGCAAAGTGTTAGGCCAACTCACATCATGGTAAGATGCATTAGGTAAAGATTCAAGAGAATGAGGAGATTTGAACATTTATTGTAGACTGAACTTGACAAAAATGCATATTATATAGTTAAGTTCAGACTGTGGTCTGTCTGATGTTAGCCCATGCAAAAAAAGACCTGTCAATGGCATGTGGGTAATAAGGATGGATACGCACATGGAGATTTTTAGTGAATCAACTATAAGTTAATTTAATCAGCAAACTTGAATATTTACTCCTGAAAGACACTATAATCATTTTCAATGAGCCGTCATCAGCTCTTTCTTCTTTCCACTCATATCTGATATTCCCAAGTCTTAACTTAGCGGGTACAGTCAAGAGCCATCAGCCCCTCCTGCTTGGAAATCTGAAAGTGCATGAATCTAACCCTGCAGCTTCCTAGCTCCCTTCCTTCTCCAGCAGTCAGGCTTCCTGCCTCATTTACCCTTTTCATCAAGAAAGCAGGATTGCTTTTCTAACATCCTATGGTCAGCAGACAGAGCAATCATGAATCCTGATGAATGCTAGAACAGAAAAAAACTTGTTTCTGCCCACAGCTGCAGGAGATGAACAATGCCTGTAGACAAATCATGGCACTCGGTGACAAATGTTTCAATACTCAGCAAGAGGTTTTTCCACTGGCCATCCCAAACCACAGTGCTACCAGAGGAGTGTATCTTCCTTATCATTAGGTCAGTCTCTCAATTTTGCATTGGTTATAAATGACAGGGGCCTTATAATTGAATTAAGGATTATTTTATAGGATTAGAAACTGAAATGATCTGTGAAATACATATCTAAATATATACACCCTCTTTTATTCCAAATGCTTTAATACCTATGAGAATGCCTTCTTTGATGAAAGATTTCAGCTATATGATCTCTACTGAAAAATTTGAACCAGCAGCTCCCGGCAACAGTAATTGACAGGGCTTGTTATAAGGAATTTTCACTAAGTGGAGTAAGAGATAATGATATGTGGTTAAGCAATTTAGGCAGGATATCAGAAGAAAATTCAGAGTGAGATCTATTAGACAATGAAAATATTGTCCAAAGGAAGTGATAAAAGCCACATCACTTAAAATATTTAAAGCTGGTTTGTTTAAAGGTCTAGAGAGGATAATTATATTGAATCAATCTCCACTCACTGAGAATGAAGCCAGCTTCTATAGAGGGGCATGAAATAAATTACTTAACTGGCCGTTGTAGTCTCTAGCTGAGGTGATTCCACAGTTGTGCTTGTCTTCAGGGGATGCCACTTCATTCTATATCTTTGTTTTCAGAGAGGAAAACCACTTTTAAAAAGGAATTAATCTGGATAGCCTCCCAAAAACACTGCTGTAGTCCAAAGCATAGTATATGCAATGGTGTAGTAAGGCCGTAAAACGAGTAAAATAAACTATTTCAGTGTATCAGGTTTCTGCTAGATCCTGTACTCCTTACCAAAACGACCAATATAAAACCAAAACTATTAATAATTTGTAACTGAATTTTTACCTCATCTTCAGTTTTTACTGGAACACAAACAGTTCTTCCACATGTTGGCTTGTAAAACCCCATTCTGCAATATTTGAGAGATTGTCTCTAGTGTGTTCTCCCTCAATAGATTTAATCAACTCATCTGAAAGCACTTTTTTGCTTTTCTATAATGTTGAGTCTGAGTTCTACTGTATGGATGATTACAAATTAGGATCTCTGTGTCATTATAGCACCCGGTCATATCATAAATCAACCACTGACGAAAAATGTTGACAAGAGTGATTTATAAGTTTTCAACTCTGAGCCCCATCTTGATGTGCTCAGATTGTTTTGCAATTATTCCTTGGAGGAAATATGTAAGAACATTCATAAGTGGGGCACTGGTGGGTTCCTGTCTGAGAACAATGAAAATTCTAATCGCTGTAAAGGAGCTGTTCGTATTCTGTAATAAGACTTTATATTGAGGGCTGGTATCCAAACGGAAGTTTTTGATGCAGACATCTGTTAATAAAATATTTACTACTTAACTTTGATATGGAAATATACCAGCAAGTCTGATTAATCCCTAGACAATCCTCAGGGCAAAAAGCAAAACAAAACAACCTTCCCAACCCTCAGTATTAACTAAAATGAACAATTATACAACACGTTAGTTACATCAAGGTTTCCACTCTAAGTTCATTTTCCAATGGACTTAAATGCCACATAACAAAGGATCAAGGTTTGCTACAGTGTGATCAAATGTTCTCAATAAGATGTGCAACCATTCAAATAAATTTCTGTTGTTTATCATTTAATTAATATATATTCCTAATTCTAGACATACTTAGGTCCATATTTAACTAAATCCTGGTAGCAACCCATTGATCATAATGATGTTATCCACAGTGTATTGACTTAAGCATATGCATAAATTTCTAGAGGAATGGAAAACTAATTTTCTGCATAAATGTATTTATGTTATGCAAAAACATTTAGGGGAGTAGACTGATTTTTCTACAATTTATTTTTGAAATGATGCTATGTCATTTTACACAGTTCTTAGTGTCTGCGCATACACAAACATGTATCAGTGTACATAATATTACCTTTTTAAAGGAGAGATGTGTACACAAAAGGCAAAAAGTATTTAGGTATGTATCCACGTACATTTGACTTAACCACACAGCAACTAAATGTATAGTTCTGGCTTAGTGTGTTCTCCTAATGTATATAATATTTCTTTTTTGCACAATAATCTAATCCTAATTTTCTAACATATATAGTATTCTATTTTTGCAAAATAATCCAATCCTCCTATACACAGATTTGTACATCTTGTCTTACTACTTCTTCATGTCTTTGTAGTACCACAAGTACACTCTACTTCCTGAAAATATGAGATGATAGTTAATATATGGTATGTCAGTGAAAAGAAAATAGTGCAGCAATTCCAGCTGTTTCACAAGCCACACATAGACCAGTATATTTCCACCTAGCCCTTAACATTTTCTTCAGAAAAGACTGGGATTAGGTATTCAGACAGCGTGCACTGTCCCAGCAGCCAGCCGGATTCTCCTGTGCCCACACAGGAGCAGGTGGTTTGTGTGCAGTAGGAGCAATGGCTGTGCAGAACAAGACCTCACCTAACTCTCTGCCAGGCACAGAACAGCACAGAGAGCTATCCTATCATCAGAACACAGGAACTGGCCCCAAAACTTGGACTCTGTGCTGCAGTATTAAAATAACCTCTCTCCAACACTTTTCTGCACTGTCAGTGTGGTTGTGGCACACCTAAGCCTGGATACAACTAAATGATACAGCTGGCATCAGCTATCTACATGACCTTTCAGACATCAGTTTGTTCTGGAAACTACACATTACCAATCTGACTGGAATGCAGCCTATGCAACTCTGTTGACTCCAGAAAAATTCCAAATATACATTTCTTTCATAGCCAATACATTTCTTTCACAGTTAACAATGCACAAAATTTGCTTACCTCATCTAAACTGACAACGGTAGCAAAATAATTACACTAGATCCCTGTATGTGATTCCTGTTGCTAATATAATTATACTCCTGTATCTCATCTGAGAAACGAATATGCCATGTACTGAAAGGCTGTATGATTTGTCTGTACTGAGACAGGATGTTTGACCAGAAATCTAACTCAAAACCGTTTCAATGTGCACTAGGTCTTAAACCATCACAGACTTTTTTTCTTATAGTATCTTCTGGCACAGCAATTATATGACCTGTTTAGAGGATGTCTTTAATATCATTTTGAGGGTTGTCTTAAGAAATTGCATGTAGTTCATAAATGTTCAATTTTCTTCTCACATATGCCATTAGGATCTGTAGTAAAAACACCTCAGTTTCACGTTGCCTGTGTATACAACATGAGCTGCCAGGTATTCGGGGAGGCAGTGTTCATTCCAGAACAGTACCTATTATCTTGAGTTAGACAGCAGTATTGGTACAGTTGTAACATCATGAGTTAGGTCCCCACAATCAAGGGGCTTCTTAACTTTAAACATCATAGTTTTAGAACAGAATTATGAAATACGCTTTCTATATTTTTAGCCTTAAGGGTTCACATTTACATTATTCCTTCCACAGTTAGAAGGACAAGGAAGTCACCATTAACAAAGATTTAGCAAAGTTACCGTTAATAAAAACTAGGAATCTCTTGTCATTCAAACTCTATGAGCTGGAATTATTTAAAAAATCCCAGTATTGTAAGACCTGTTAACTCTGGGACTGGATGAAAATTGTCCAGCATTTCCTCCAATAATCGCCTGATTTTTTTTAAGCTAACTTGTTTGGGGGAGTTTGGGGAAGAACAGAAAAGCCTAACATTTCTGGCCTAAGAACTTGAGTGTGCTGTTTGAAGTATGATCATTTAAGAAGCTGTGTTAAACCATTTTTAGATTTTGGCATACAGTAATGGGCTGAACTATAAACTTTCCTTTCCCTTACTTTTCTTTTGAGCTGCAATTTTTGTCAGTATAAAGTACATGTCTGCAAAACTCATAACTTCAAGCATGGTTCTGTGTGTTAATTGGAGGAGTCAAGGAAGATAAACAAAATAATATGCAAACAGGGACAGGACACTTACTCTTTAGTTCTAGAAACCACTAGAAATGCATTCAAATATATATGACTGCCATTGTTCTCTGCACATCACTGAGGAAAATCCAAAATTCCAACATTCTCTGTGTTAACGGGCACTTGCCATTTTTTTGTGTAAAACTTACTTACCTTTGATTTACAGTTTCAAAGCACAAAGGGAACTACTGCATGAATTACGGTCCAGTTTTTCCATTCCATTTTTAAAGAAGTTAGAAATAAAATCCTATACTACACAGCTTTAAAATAGGACTTTCTATAGAAATGATTTTCACTGCTCCTTAAAAGGCACAGCTGAGTTTGTTGTATTCACTAAGGAGTACGGTGTTACCTAATATGAGAAAGTGGATAGAAGGGGGAAGCAGAATCTAGAGTAAATATCTGCCATTCGAAAAAGCACTAGTAGGTATATAATATGCCAGTTAGCTTGTATACAATAAAGTACTCTGAAAGACATACACACCATATTCACAGGATTCCCTCCTGACATCCTTTCAAGAAAACTGTTAACTGCTAAAGATGTGACAGTCCCTTTTTATATATAGTGTAGCCTCAGTGTTGCTATCATATCCAATCAGGCAGATCCTCACACCCTGTGAGAAACTTGATGGATGCCTACAACAGTTCCCCTTTGCAGGGTGAGGGTCATTACCTGGCTGATATATAGACCTCTGTTGTGGTTACCAACACTTCATTTTTCTGTGAAATCACAATTGCTATTTCCCATAGCACTTTGAATCAAATACCTATCATCAGCCAGACAATTACATTTGTTTCTGGAGATTGTTAGGCCTTCCGTTGGCCAAGATTAACCATGTCACTCACTATAACTGTCAGCCCTTGTGGAAGATCAGGGTCATGAGAAATCTACGCAGGGAGGAATAGCTGAATTCACTTTTTTCAATAGTGCTGAACAGTTGGCTTTGGCTGTGGCCTGAAATGGGCAGCCAAGTGCAGCTCCAGGAACAGCCCTTATAAAGCTTCCCCCTTTGAAGACAGGTGGCAGCTGCAATGCAAAGGCCCCCTTTTCAGCTGAGAAATAGACCACATGGGAGCATATATTTAAAATTTTTAAATGTCCTTTTCTCTGCTTTTGCAGTTTCTGAAGCAACAGCTGCTTCAGCTGAGCTGCTGTGTTCAAAACCCTCAACATCCTTCTCATAATAACAGATGCATTATTAAGCATTATGAAAGAATCTCTCCAGGGGAACAGGGCCTGCTCTTGAGGTGCCAAAACCCACAGATATTAGTAAAAGGACAGATGATTTGTGAATTTGAAACTGCTTGGTTCTGTCTCTCACTGTGTTAATAATGAGTTCATTACAGGAGAGCTGTAGTTCTCCCCATCGTCCAAGTGAATCACCTTTGTTTGTCTGGCAAGCCAGCAATTACTAGCAAAAGCTGTTCTGATCTGATACTTACAGAGATCTCTGAGACACTCTCTGTGCAAGCAGCCGTCCTGTGCAACCCAAAAGCCTGCACTATGGATTCAGTGCTACTTACTTCAGGTGGTTTCACATTGTGTCACCTGAGCTGCGGATAGGAAATTTGCCTGTATGGTCTGAATGGTTTGCTACCAACCAGTGCTTCTAGTCTGAATTAGGAACAAGGACAGTCAGGCCAAAGAGTGAAAGTTCAAGAATTGCATTTCTTTTTGATCAAGTATATAAAAATACTTGCCTGCTTAAATCCTAGGATTTACTTGGAGGTTGCAAGGAATATCCATGGCAAGCCTTAATGTCCTTCTAGCCTCATCACTGGTGAGCATTAAGAAATAGAGGGGACAGTCTGGAAAGAGCCATCAGGATGAAGACACATAGCTTATGTGTCTTATCACACTTAGCTGAGTGTGATAGATGAGAGGAACACTGGCTTAAAACAAGAGGGTAGGTGAAAAACAACTGCAGGAACATTTTGAGAGGAGAGGACTATAGAAAAAAATTGTCTACATTTTCACAAAAGGAAATTTACACTATTTGCAGAGTGCCGGTTATGAAACACAAAAACACTGTTCTCTTGCAGAGCAATTGATGAAAAAGTACAAACTTTACCCAGCAAGTGCTCTTCAGCTACTCAGTAGCTGCATTATACCCCTGCATTATACATCTTTAATGTAGCTTGTCAGTCTATTGGAACTGGACATTCCTAACATTTATTTAGTGAATTGGCTTTGTCAATTCCCTGTTACAAGCAGAAAACAGCAGTCGAAATAATAAAAGGTACAAGACAAAATGGTCCAACATCAGGAAAGAGGTTCAGCAGGAATGCATTAAGTCACTCACTCAGCTGTTCAGATGCTTATAGCAAAATGGTATTGGTCTTGATCATTAGATTATGGAGTATGAATCTAAGGAAACGGTGTGGTCTTGGGTACCGCATGATGATGATGATGATGATGATGACGATATCCTTCCTTATTGCTTACTCAGAGGAATCAGCTGGGGTCCTGGTTACAAAAGTGTCTAAGTTTGTGTTGTTTCTGGACTACATATGTGATCTTTTCTGTTGTTTTTTGTTTGTTTGTTTTTGTTTTGTTTTGTTTTTGAAACTAGTAAAGTCCAACAACAATAGACACTGGTAGTGAAGCATCTGGGAAGAAATTTCAATACCCTGTTTTTCCAGCATATAAAGATAAGAACCTTATCAAAATATCTGTGAAAGATTAATAACGGCCCATGAAAACTAGGAGACTGTGAAAGGCAAGGGAGACAATTACAGAGCTTGTACTAGTCCTGGGGTTTCCTTGTTTTCCTGAAGAAAGACAGAAAAGGTATAGGCATGGCAGGTAGGAATTATATTGTTCAGGAGGTAGGGCATTAGGTAAATGGTGCAATGAACTACACAAAGGGAGCTTAATGGAAAAATATAGTCTCTTGAAAGCTTAGGTGAAATACTAATCAATGTATAACAACGAAGCAATCCCAAACTACGACCGCTGTTGTCACTGAGGATATTGTAAATGGTCAGCAGCTGACCAGCAGATGACCTGTCTTCCACACACAGAGCCCCACATCTGTAGATGCATCATAGCGTCTGTAGACACGAAGACTTGTAGACAAAAAATTGACCATATGACAAACCCCCAGCACCATTACACCATGTGACACATGCCACATGCTGTCATATCTGAGAAGAATTTTTTGGAACTGCCAAAATATTTGATGCAGCAGTACTATCCCTTCTCTCCAGTATCTTGGGAAAACAACACTGGCTATCATCAATTAGATGTCTATCTGCATCATCCTATTCATTTAATGAGATTAAATTATTTATCCTCTCAGAAGAAAATCTACAATCAACTTATGTAACTTTCCAAAATACATAACTGCTTAGTTAGCAAATATGGTACTCAGGACTATACATTCGTGTAATTTTTACACATTTCTTCCATATACTGCACATTACTAAAATGGTTGACTTTGAATAAGTTCAATCAAGCTTAGTTAAGCATGGGCAAGAAGTTCACTTAAAATCATTTCACACTAGCAAGTCTGTCTAGGTATTATTCTTGGCTGACCTGGGGAGCTGCAGAGACAATTCTGGAACACAAAGCCATAGCAATCCTTTGAATCTAATCAGTGTGGACTAGACATCTTTAAAAACTGACTAAAGTTCTTGTCTGACAAATAAAAATGTTTTACTTTTTCTTAGGACCGTTCAGATCACCATTGCCATTCTGATCTCTAAGTACTAGTTAGACATAAAGAAAAAATACATTTGGATCTGGGTATTACTACTGTATAGCCAAATACAGTAAAAACGTGCTGTTTTATAGTAACACAGTTGCAATGACACTTGCTTCTCATTACATTTTTAAGAAACAAGAATTTATTACTGCATAATTTGCAACTATAAAAGTATTCTTTTAGTATACTTATGTAGTTGGATTGTATCACTAATATCACAAAAATGCTATGTTAAGATCAAAATGATAGCATGTATTACACTTGATATTTTGCATGCAGCGATGAAAAGTTTTGATTCACATTTTTCCACAGTCATTCTCTTCTCCTGAAGTGATTTTTTTAACTCCTTTTGAAGGTCATAGCAGCATGGAAGCAAGTTGGCCTGAGTCAGCACAGATAGTAGCTGTATCATTCTTCGCGCTTTAAAGCCTAACTCATGTCTTTTTTCAATTAAAGAAAAAGAGTTCACAACTGCTTTTTCAACATATTGCATTTCAGCTTTTAAAAATAAGCCTTTAGATATATGCACTTTTGAAAACACGAAAAAGAGATTTCAGTTCAAAATGAAAAACCCATCATTCCAGTTAATAAAAAACACTTGTTAAAGCAAAGATGAGCCTTGGTGGAAATGTAAGTTTAAAATTATTTGGACTACATGTATGTGTAATAAAAAACCTCCCAACAGAGAGGATACATTTTTACAACATATTCCTGTCATTTCTTGTTTTCTAGAGTACAGAAGCACTTGTAGAACTGTACATAGAGAAACTCTCCTGGCAAACTGCTATAGGCAATCATTCTGAAAACTAATGTAGCAACACAAAGTTTGTTCAGAGCTGAAAGAACAACACACTTCCAGCCCCTAACCTAATATGCCATTCAGTACCATTTTGCTAATTAGAAATATTTGTATTTCTAAGATGACTAATGTGATTGTGGTTGCAAAAAGCCACAATTGCTATTAAGAATAACTGGGTTAATTTCTGAAGGGGATTTCTAGCAACTTTAGTTCAAATGCATTGTTATTGTAATAACACAAAGTGATTTACTTAAATCTTTATGCTGGCATGCTATCTGTTAATATGCTTTTCCAGGATTTGACTCATGATAGTCAGAAAAATTGTTTATTCAATTCACGCAGTTTTTCAAGGATGCTTGAATTTAAATGACAGCTCCACTACAGTACATTCAGCATTATGTTCAATATTAACTCTTTTTTTATCTTCCATTTTTCTTTTCTTGTCCCCATTAAATCAAATTAAGGCAGCAGAATATAACACAAGGTCATTGATGGTTCTTTCCCTAAAGGCTAAGACTTACTCTCTTCT
>VXAL01009185.1:0-10721 GCA_013399475.1 Chauna torquata
TCCATCATTTCCAAGCAGGGCTTTGGGGGTGCTGTGTCCCCCTCCCCAGGCACTATCCCCAACTTGCAGGACCCATGTTAAAAAAGGGAAACTGAGGCACGGAGCACCCCCCCCCCCCAGCCCCCCTGCAGCACCCGCATCCCTGCTCGCCAGGCGATGCACCATCCCTGCATCTGATTGCCGTGCTCCCCTCCTGCTTCGTTAATTAAATCTAATTAGCTGCTTGCCCGTTTCCACAGCAACAGCATGCAACAGGGCTGCGCCCTGCTGTTGCAGACAGTAAATTTCCTCTCGGCGCCGAGGAAGACGAGCATCCCATACCAGGGAGGGGACCAGGGGGTCGGGATGGCTGCACTGCACCCGTGGTCGCATTGCACCCGTCCTTGCTCCCGCCCCGGGGTGCCTGGCAGAGAACGGCCAGCTCAGTGCATATAACGAGGTCTGAATGCAGAGGGGAGATGCAGCAGCCTTAAATCCACCCCGCCGCTGTGATCAGGGAGGAAGGACCCGCAGCACCCGGCGTGTGCATGATGCGTGCCAGCCCTGCGCTGGATAGGGTTAATTGCATTAGGGGTAATGAGGCTGTTTGCAAGGCAGCGGCTCCTGCCCCTGCTTCTGCAGCATCCCGCTCACCATGGGCTCATTACAGTTGCAATCAGGGCCAATTTGGATTGAAACCCTGGGGCCATCTGGGTTGCAATCCAGGACCCATTTCTGTTGTAAACCCAGACACATTGGGATTACAATCCTTGACCCCTCTGGGCTGCGATCCCAGACCTATTCCTGGATCCATTTGGATTGCAAACCCAGATACATTTTGGTTGAAATCCTGGACCCATTTGGGTTGCAATCCCAGACCCATTTCAATTGCAATCCCAGACCCTCCCGGGCTGCAATCCCAGACCCACTGGGTTTGCAATCCTGGACCCATTTGGACTGTAATCCTGGACTCATCTGGATTGCAGTCGTGGACCTATCTGATTTCCACTCCCAGACCCACTTCGGCTGCTATCTCGGACCCACTTCTGTTGTAATCCCGGACCCCTCTGGGTTTGCAATCCCGGGCCCATTTGGACTGCAGTCCTGGACCCAAACGGATCTCAACCTCAGACCCATTTCAGGTGCAATCCCAGACTCACTGGCGTTGCAATCCTGGACTCAGCTGGGTTGCAATCTTGGACCCATTTTGGCCGTAATCTTGGACCCACCTGGGTTGCAATCCCAGTCTAATCTGGGTTGCAATCCTGGATCCATCTGGGTTGCAATCCCAGACCCATTGGGTTGCAATCCTGGACCCATTTGGACTGCAGTCCTGGACCCAAACGGATCTCAACCTCAGACCCATTTCAGGTGCAATCCCAGACTCACTGGCGTGCCAATCGTGGACGCAGCTGGGTTGCAATCTTGGACCCATTTCGCTTGCAGTCACAGACCCACCTGGGTTGCAATCCCAGACCCATTGGGTTGCAATCCTGGACCCAAATGGGTTGCAAATACAGACCCATTTCTGTTGCAATCCCAGACCCATTGGGTTGCAATCCTGGATCCATCTGGGTTGCAATCCCAGATCCATTGGGTTGCAATCCTGGATCCACTGGGGTTGCAAACCCCAGACACACCTCGGTTGCAATCCCAGACCCATTTCTGCTGCAATCCCAGACCTCTCTGGGTTTGCAACCCCAAACCCATTTGGGTTGCAATCCTGGACCCAAATGGGTTGCAAATACAGACCCATTTCTGTTGCAATCCCAGACCCACTGGGGCTGCAATCCTGGACTCATCTGGCTTGCGGTCTTGGACCCATTTGAGTCGCGATCACAGACCCACCTGGGTTGCAATCTCAGACCCATTCAGGGTGCAATCCTGGACCCATTCCAGCTGCAATCCCAGCCCAGCGGGGCTGCGCAGCAGCCACGCCGTGCCGTTGCGACGCCGTGACGCTGCGACAGCGCCCGGGCTGCTCCGCCTGCAGCAAAGCCCTCGAGCCCTCCCAGCGGCCCCGGCTGGCATCGCCTGGCCCGGGGGGGCTTGCTCCCCGCTCCCTGTGCAGAGCGGCTTTCCCATGTCCCTACCACTGTCCCCGCACCGAGACACCCCCCCTTTATTCAACCCCTTCATTTAACGCCGTGTCTTCCCGAGGTGGCTGCGTGAGTAGATTCTCCAGTGTCTGCTACTGGGGTTGAGCTGCCACGGCTGAAGGCTTTAAAAACCTCGCGGGATGTTATGGAGGAGGGAGGATAGATGGAGAAGGGCTCAGCCCGATGCCCAGCGAGGGACCAGGGAAGGAGCGGGGCCGGATCCTGCTGTGCCTGAACGTTATCTCACTGTCAGCTGGGAAGGGAAAGCTGCAGCGAGGCCCGGCCGTCCCCGCCGGCTGCCCAGCCCGGACCCCCCTGCGCGCGGCCCGCAGCCCACAGGAAATTCCTGGGAGTGTTTGGCCACTCGAGCAGCGCAGCCTATTTTTAGGGACGTCTAAAATATGAGCCGGCTATTTTTAGAGCGGCTCTTTGTAAACACCTTGAGACTTCCTCTCGGACGAGCTTTTTTCGGAGCCCGGCGCATTCGATCCGCGGGAGCCCTCATTCCCCTGGGTGCCTCCTCTCCATCCCCAAACCCCCAAATCCTCCTGGGAAAACCGCTGGCTTCCCCCTGGCTTTTCCCTCCGGCTGCTGCAATGGGAATGCCAGCCCCAACCCCGCGGGGAGCAGACTCCCCCCGCTTTGCCTCCTGCCGAAGCCCAGGAGCTCTCCTAGGCTGCTCTGCTTCATTTTTTAATGCTCCGATAGCAGCTTCAGGGGGGTGCAACGGGGCCAAACGGGGTCCGGGGGGGCTCGGACCAACAGGGCAGCGCATTCCAGCTGGGCACGGTCCCTGCTAACATCGCCCCGCGTCCCACTGCCAAGCCCAGCACCGAGGTGCCTTTCGGCACAGAAGAAACCTCTCGGGACAGCACAATCATGGCCAGCAATGGCGATGTCCCCATCAGCACCTGATCTCCGAGGTTTAATTCACCCCAAAACCCACCAATTTCCAGAAATTGATACAAATACGGGGCCAGGTACCGCCAGGGAGCAAGAAATGCTGCAGCCTCTGCATCCCCATGATGCCGGCGCATCTCAGCTGGCGCTCGTGGGTTTGCCGGCCTTTGTGTAAACACGGCCTGTTTTATTTAAAATGCAATCAAATATTAATTACAGAGGGGAGGGCGGAGGCTGGGGGTTAATCACGAAGAATTACGCACCAGGGCTGTGCTCTTGTTTGTGAAAGTTCAGCACCACGGCATGAGAGGTTTCTGCCGCAGGTTTTTTTTCTGTCCGGTTTAATAAGCTTGCGGGTGCAAATCCATCATTTTGCCACTGTAACGATGCAGGATTGCTGTGAGCAGGAGCTTGGGCATCCCCGAGGGCTTTAAAACATCTCAAAATGTGCAGGAAAGTCCTACAAACGCTTTTTTTTTTTTTTTAATGGGTTTTTAGGTGCAAGGGAGCGCAGGGCTGTATATGCATGAGGGGCTGGAAATGCCCCCCCCGTCGCGGAAACCTCCCACCCTCCGTCTCTTCTCCGAGGCTGAGACCATGCACACATCGGTGCGTGCAACAGCTCGTGCCCCCCGAGCCCTGCTGCCGGCAGAAACTGGGACGCTCGGGGCTGAGCAGCCGCGGGGAGGCGCGGGCGGGTGTCACACGCGCTGTCAGCAGCCGGCTGGGATGCAAAAATCGCTGCCGTTGCACCCCACGTGGGGACCTGCGTGTCCTGCAGCCTCACCTTGGGGCAAAAAGTCCTGGTTTAGGTAAAAATGGAGCATTTCAGACCGTTTCGGGAGCAGGATTTGCCGCTCGGGGCCTCCAAAGCCCTGCCGAAGGAGAAGTGAGACCTGCGTCAAGACAGGCAATATTCTTCCCACCCCCGCAAAATGTGCCAAAATTAAAAAAAAATCAAACAGACACGAGTTGCTCTTCCTCGTTTACAGCTTGTCCCCAGCCACCAGCTCCTGATGCTCCGCAAATAAACTGGGAATTCTCAAAAGACAGGCAAAACCGGAGCAAACCGACCCGAAAGCAAGCTGCACGAATCTGAGCATCTCCCCTCCTCAGGAGTCCCAGTTTGCAAGAAACTGGTGGGAAGTGGGAATTCTGCACCTTCGCTCTCCCCGGGGCAGATCCCACTAGAGGGAGCTGGGCCACAGCGAGAGCCACCGGCTCTGGGGACAGTCCCCTGCCCCGGGGAGCACGCAGTGCACGGGGAGGCACAGCCGGACGCCCCAAACCTCCACCTGCAGAGATGGATGTAATGGCTTTAATGCTTTATTTGCCCAGAAACCCTGGGAAAAAAAAAAACAAAAAGAGGTTCAGAAACTAGCCAGACCCTCTTCCAGCCAAACCCGAGCCCTGCAGCAAGCGGCATCTCCCCGGCGCGCTAAGCTTGCTCGCACAGCCGCAAGATGCCCCGTCCTGCACGCTGCATGCTGGCAGCCCCCGTGCCGTCAAAACAGCCCAAAATCTGCACGTCCAAGTACCGGATAACAGAGAATGTGTTTCCATCAGGGAACTTCAACCACATAGTCCTAATTTTTGAAAGCGATGAAGCCATTTCTGTTCCAAGCTGGATTCTGACCCCTCCTTGCTTCCCCGACCAAGCACTCCTTTCTGCCTGCAGTTTCTCAGGCTAACTCGAGGGTTTTTCTGGAGGAAAGTTTGAGGTTAATTAAATGAGCCGTTTATAGGGCTGGCGGTTTGCAGTGATGTGGCTGATGTTAAACCTAAATAGCTCAGATGATGCTATTACATCCAATTCCATATTTCCTCAATCGCTCGGTTTCTGGCAGGAAAATCGCTTGGAAAAATCACATTACCTCCTCTTGGGATGCTTTTAACCAGAAGGTTTGATTGGAGTTTGTATAGCTTTCAAGCAAGACCATACAACCAGCCCAGCCCTCCGCTGGCCCTTCGCCTCGGGATGAATTTCCCACCGGAGCGAGAGGCAGGAACGGGCCAGCAGCAGCGGCGTGTGGCCGTCGGCTCCTTTCCCACGTCACTTGTCCCACACCGATGCCCTGAAGTCTGTCTGTCTGACCGGCCATCCCGGCACGGATGTCTCTGGCCCGGGGAGGGATGCAGACATCTTTCTGCAGACAGCGCTGCGCCGGGATAGAGACTGAGCACCGGTCTGGACAGCCAGGATGCGACCGGAGGGCTGACGGTGAGCATGGCACAGACCCACGGCACACAGGGACCGAAAATGGTGCTCAGCCACGTGTCCCACGAGGGTGGAGGGACAGCAGCTCTCAGACAAGCGAAGCCCTCGCTTTGCTGGGAACCAGCCACCTCCATCCCTGGGTACCAATCCCCACCGGCCCTGCTACCGGCCACCTCCATCGCTGGGTACCAATCATCTCCATCCCTGGGCACCCGTCCCCAACCCCTGGGAACACCACGCCCCACGTCCTGGGGAAAATGCCCACCACTTCCCAGGGAACACAAGGGGCCGCGTGTCTTGCTGCAAAAAGCCGCAGAAGAGGGGCTGTGCCCAGGCATGGTGATGGTGTCCAGCATCACGCACGCCCCCGCTCTCCATCCGGGGATGCATTCGCTCCCCGTCCGGCTGCTTGCTGTTCTCCCACGGGTAAGAAATGTCCCAGCCACTTTCCAGAGCGTAACATCTTTAAAGGAAATAAGAGCATAAATCAGAAGCCCTGATTCAGCTCTGCTTCAGTTACTAATAATACTTCCATGTTTATTCGCAGCCCTCAGGCTGGAGATGTTTGCTTTTGCCTCGGCCGTGGTTTTTCCCAGGCTCCCAGACAGCCGAGGAGCGTTGCTTTTGTGCAGAGATGCTCCCATGTAGAAACCCAGCGTCCGGCAGCCGGGACAGGGAGGAGGAGGAGGAGGAAGAGGAGGAGGAGAAGAAGGAGGAGGAGCGTGGCTTCGGCCCCTTCACCAGCAAATGGACGTGCTGTGAGGTCAGCTGCTGAAATCCCACTGAGCAACCAGAGGCCGCGTCCTGTCCCCTTTTCCCAAGCAAAGCAGCAAGCCCTGGTTAACACTCTACATCGCTTTTTCTTTTCCCAGCTCAGCTCAAACTACGCGTGGGGCTGTGGGGCAACTTTTCCCTTTGGCTCCAAAGTCCCGCAGCCCTCCAGGAGACTTTTGCCCGGGCTCTGCCTCCCCTTTACCGAAAAGAGGGAATTGCATTTGTCAGTGGCAGGCGGAAAACGCCACTTTCCCGGCAACGGCCATGTGATCCCCAGCCATAAATTGCAGGGAAGGAGCTTGCATTAATGAGCGGCGGTGGGGAGGGAGGGCAGAGGGAACGACTTAGATGGTCTTTCCCTTCTCTGCTCAGCTACAGTGATTCATCCCGGGAGGACAAGGCCTGGCTGTAATTCTGCTTTCTCAGTGTGAGAAAAAGCCAAAATTAAAAAAAAGAAAAAAAAAAGAAGAAGATGAGGAGATGGAGCAACTTTTCCAGGATGTGAGGAAGGGTGCTGAGCATCCTGTGCCGCCCTGGTGAGCGGCAGCGCCAGAAGCACGGCTGGGATGGGGATGGGGAGAAGGAGGGAGGCTCGTTTCCCGAAGAAACAAAAACTCATCAGCCAAACACGCAGCGGGGCAGCAGGGCTTTTCCCACGTGATTTTAATTGAAATCAGGGCTTGCATCACGAGCACCGGGGCTGCGGGTCGCGCTGGGAAGGGTTCTGAGGGGGTTCCCTCCCCTCCCAGCAGCCGCCACCAAAACACAGGGCTCCGTCAGATCCCAGCGCATCTCAGGGCATCCTCCCGCGCGGTACCCGTGCCGAGGCCGCTGCTCCATCCCTGAATCCCGGCATCCTCCCCCTGCCATCCTCCCAGCCGGCCCACGATGTTCATCCCTATTCACACCCCCAGCGTTTTTCCCTGCCACGCCAGTCACGCTGAGCCCTTGCAAAACTCATTGCGCGTCAGCCCCTCCGGCACGGCTGGGGCCGGAGGGGCACCAAGAGGGTTAAGCGTGCCGCGGGGGGCGAGGGCTGCCGGGCCCTAGAGCAGCTTTCACCAAATATGGAAGGTTTTTGCCTCAAGTTTTAGTCACGCAGGCCGGAGCCCAAGAGCGCTGCTTTCCAGATGCTTAGGTCAGACTGCAACAACACGGCCCCGCTCCCCCCCGCCGCCTCCAGCCCGCAAACGGCGCCCGGCCGGGCTCGCTCGGTCCTGACCCGCCAGGCAAGGGGCAGCGCTGACGTTGTCCCCCCAGAATTCATCGCTGAACCCTGCCTCGGCTCCTGGGCAGACGCAGGGAACCGGCGCAGCACCCTGCATCCCCAGTACCCCATGAGCATCCTCCTCTGCCCTGCGCAGCGGGATGAGTGTCACCCCGGTGCCATCCCACCTGAGCGGTGCGTGGGTCCTGTCCCTGTCCCTGTCCCTTCCTGCTGGCACATGTGTGTAAAACGTGGCCTGGGTGCCTGGTGGCATGGGGCATTGTGCCAGGCGAGGATGGTGCAAGCAAATCTGGGGTACCCAGGAGGGCCCCAGCCTGGCACCCAGGAGCTGATGGACACCAGGAGCTGATAGGCACCAGGAATCCATGGGCCCCCAGGAGTCCATGGGCCCCCAGGGGCCGATGGGCACCCAAGAACCAAAGGGCATCCAACAGTCCATGGAGACCCAGCAGTCCGGGAGCACCAGGAGCCAGCAGGCACCCAAGAGCCAAAGGGCACCCAAGAGTTGATGGCTTCCCAGGAGCTGATGGACAGCCAGGAGACACCCAGCAGTCCACGGGGATCCAGGTGGTGATGGGCACCAGGAGCCAGTGACAACAAAGAGCTGACTGGCACCCAGGAGCTGTTGGGCAGCCACGAGCTGATGGGCACCAAGAGCTGATGGACACCAAGGAGCTGATGGGCACCCACAAGCTGATGGGCACCAGGAACTGATGACATCAAGGAGCTGATGGGCATCCACAAGCTGATGGGCACCCAGGAGCCAACAGGCAACTTGGAGTCCATGGTCACCCAGAAGTCAATGGACATCCGGGAAGTCCAAGGGCACCCAAAAGCTGGTGGATGCCCAGGAGCTTCCCTGGAGTCCATGGACACCCAGGAATCCACAAGGACCCAGGAGCTGATGGGCGCCCAGGAACCAAAAGGCACCCAGGAGCAAAGGGGCATCAGGAGTCCATGGGCAACCAGGAGCTGATGGGCACCCAGGAACCACACAGCAGATCAGGGGCACCCAGGAGCTGGTGGGCGCCCAGGAGCCAAGGGGCACCAGGAGTCCAGGGGCACCCAGGAATCCATGAGCACCTAGGAGCTGATGGACACCCAGGAGCCACCCAGGAGCTCATGGGCACAAATGAGCTGATGGATACCTAGGAGCCAAGGGGCACCAGGAGTCCAGGGGCACACAGGAGCTGATGGGCAGCCAGGAGCCAAAGGGCACCAGGAGTCCAGGGGCACACAGGAGCTGACGGGCAGCCAGGAGCCAAGGGGCACCAGGAGTCCAGGGGCACACAGGAGCCACCCAGGAGTCCATGGACACCCAGGAGTTCAGGGGTACCCAGCAGCTGATGGACACCCAAGAATCCATGAGGACCAAGGAGCTGATGGGCACCCAGGAGCCATGCAGGAGTTCAGCAGCACCCAGGAACTGACGGACACTCAGCAGTCAAGATGCATCAGGAGCCCAGGGGCGCACATGAGCTGATGTGCACCCAGAAGCCAAGAGACAACCAGGAGCCAAGGGGCACCAGCAGTCCAGGGGCGCCCAGGAGCTGATGGGCGCCCAGGAGCCACCAGGAGTCCATGGGCACCCAGGAGCTGATGGATACCCAGGCACCAACAAGCACCTGGAGTCCGTGGACACCCAGGGATCCATGAGCACCCAGGAGCTGATGGACATCCGGGAGCAAAGGCACCCAGGAGCCACCAGGAGTCCATGGACACTCAGGAGCTGATACACACCCAGGAGCTCATACGCACCCCAGAGCCGCCCAGGAGGTGACGGACACCCAGGAGCCCCCAGCAGACCCAGACCATGCCTTGCCCCTACCGCAGCCTCACACGTGGCCCCCCTGCCCTGGCCATGCCCCTGGCAGCTGCCAGGAGAAGACCTCAGTTGAACCCCTGCCTGCCTCCACCCCCAGCACCACCCGTGCCCCACGGCCACCCCCAGCCCCACAGCACCCCACACCCCAGCGGGTCCCCTCGCCCACCACGGCCACGGCTGGTGCCGGGAGGGGGTGAACCGGGGGCGGGGGGGCACGGGAACGCCCACAGCACGCGGCACGTCGGGGTGGGACGAGAGGCGACGCCGTCCCTGCCGTGTCGTTGTCACATCGGGGGCGAGAAAAGGGCGTTTCGGCATCTACTGACCTGCGGCGGGCGCGGGCGGCCGGGGGGCGACCCCCGTCTCTGGTCACCGAGGCTCTGAGCCATCTACATCCCATTGCAGCGGGGCTTTGGGCAACCAAAACCGAGACCGAAAAGCAACGCCGCGTCCCCCTGCGCAGCACCGGCTCCTGCCGCGCGGTCCCCCACCGATAGCGACAGGATTTCTGCCAAGGGGTCAGGATGAAACCCGTAAAAAAAGAAAGGAGAAGGATGCCAAATCAGGGCAGGCCGGCGAGTCTCCTGCTACCCTGGCTAAAAAAAGCAGGAAACCATATCCCGGGCCGGGAGATGCCAATCTTCCCATGCAAACAACTCCCTGCTTGTTTTCTTTGGAGAGTACCAGCGGGCCAGGGAACGTGCGGTCACAAATAGCAACCCCGCGGCCCTGCCAGGGAAATATTAACCAGTCCTGCTCGAGCGATGCTGCTGTCCTGTCCCCGCATCGGTCCCACCGCAGCCCCCGCATCGGTCCCACCGCCATCCTCCCACCGGTCCCACGGCTCCTCCAGAAGGGACCGGCTGGGTGATGCCACCACGCAGCGCCTCGGATGTCCCTTCCCCAGCACATCCCTGCCCCGATGCAGAGTCCTCCCGGGGTCCATTGGTGGCTTGGATGCCACCGGTGGGGTGACCGCTGGCACAAAGACACCCCCAGTCCCCAGAAAGGGACGAGCACCAGGGCGCAGGGACTCAGGGACATAGCAGGATGGAGCCTGATGCCCTCATCGGCATCCCCAGCCCTCAAATTATAGGGATTCAACTTAAAATAAGTATGCTTATCAACAGAGGACAGCCGGGGGGACAGCCCGGGGTTAGCAATGGTCCCGGCCAGGGCCACGGGGCAACTGGCCCCAGTAGCTGGTGCAGGCAGGGACTGGGAGGCTGGGGCAGGACCCCGAAGGTGAGCAGCTCCGCGCGCTCTCCTCCAGCGCTGACCGACGGGAGTTTGCGAGAAGCGCGAGTTGCTGGAATATTTTTACCCAGATGCTGATTTTCGCTCTCCCTCCTATTGGCCAGGCCGCGGTTCCCAAAGACCCAAAAGCAAACACGCTATTTATAGAGAGAGTTCATTTACTGGAGCCTTTCCCTTTGAAATTCCTCACCCATCCTCGCCATGGAAACCAAGAGAGCCTGGAGAAACAGCCCCACCGGGACCAAACATCGGAGCTTTAAAAAGAGCCGCGCTGGGGGGAGCGGGGGTGGAAGTGGCCGATGTTCTTCTCCGGACACGTCCTGGCCTGGAAACACCACAGTGGAAATCGCAGCGTACTCGCTTCAGTGGGTCCGCTCTGTGCGAGCTTGGGCTTGATGCCTTCAGGATCAAACGTTCTGGAAGATGGCCCGTATCTGCTCC
>VXAL01009187.1:17851-57019 GCA_013399475.1 Chauna torquata
ACTAAAAAAAAAAAGTACAAAGAATGTTCCTTTTTTAGTTGTGGCTAGGTAATTGATTGCTAAACTTGAATGACACATGGTAGTCTTGAGTTTACTTATGCTTTTTGCATGCTTTGTGCAGCTTTCCTCCAGATTCATCAACAGCACAAGCAACCTTCACTGAGGAATGAAAGTTAATATTTCTAACAGTACTTTTATTGAAAAAATAATGTGAAAAATCATGTCCACCACACTGATGGACGAGAAGTAACTGATGAGCTGAATAGGTGCTCATCATTCCTCAGTATTGAGTTACTGTATTGTCCATTACAACATATGGTTATTATTATTCTGAATCCTAAAATATAATAATACAATTATTTTAGCCCCCAAAATAGTTGAATTAGATATACAAAATGACTGAATGAATATTGGATCCTTGCACTTCCTTGTATAGGTGGGTGATATGCTTACTTTTTGACTCTTGCTCATTCCAAACTGGTATTTGGTGGTGTAGCCATGATTATGTAAGGGGATAGAAGAGAAAAAAGATTGGTGGGAAACAATTATTATTTTTTTTAATACAGGCTTTTTGACCTAGGTTGTTTTTATCAGTACAGAACTCCTTGAAATAATAAATCTGGTATTCTTTAAACTCGAGTAGTTAGATTTTCACTTAGAATTCCATATTGGAAAAAATTGGAGACAGTCTTAATACTGTTATTTAATCCTCATTGTCTTTGACTTGCCAACCACTGTTGGCACTGTCATTCATAACATCTTGGGCTGTTCTTTGTAAGTGTTAAATGATTCTTCTTGCCTGGCTCTCCTCCTCGATGATCTCTCCAATAGTTTGTCCTTCAGATGGTTTATTTTATTCACCTTCCAGTTTTATGTGGCACTGTTCTCTGATCCCTATCTTTTCCTTCTCTGCACCTCTTCTCTGGGTAATCTCATGAATCTGTTTATTATCTGTGCTGCTGACTTTTTGGTCCACCTTTCAGTTACAGTCTTGTCCTCTTTAATCTAAGCAGTTATCTACACCTCTCTCTCTAATTTTCTCTTCTATGCTCTATGGCTGAGGTTTAGCTGTCATCTCAACATGTGAAAGCCACAACAATTAATGTGTCCTAATCCTCCTTTCTGGATAACCGAGCCTCTGTGGCCTTTCGTATGTGATGTATCTATATCTTGTAGACAATATCCGCAATGTTTAGCTAAGTTATAACATTTTCCTTTCCAGCCGCATTTACAACACTTACCCAGGCTTTTAACCCACATCTCATTCATCGTTTTGCAGTTGCTGTTTTTGTTCTGTTTGCATAGCACCTAGCACAACAGTATCCTGTCATTATTATAATGAGAAATAGTTATAATAATTATTAGTGTGTTTAACCAATGTCTGGTTAATTTGTGAGCCATTAAATTTGAATGTAATGCATTATTCTTCTTATTTCACTGAAGTGTGATATTATATGGAATATTTACGCTAAATTCATTAATGGCTTTAAGTAGTGGTTTAGTTTGTTAATGTTATCTCATGATTTATTTAAAACATAAGTATATAGTTTAAAATAATAACTGTATTGTAAATATCACTCATTGTTACAACTTACTTGAAGGAATGCAGACCAGCTTTTTGATGTTAACATCTCAAATTACGCAAACTGTAAACAATTTATAAGTGGATTTATGCTTTTTGTCATAAAGACAAGCTCATCTTATACTTAAAATCAGGGAGTGAAAGACAATTGTTCTCTATATTTTTGGCTCTATTTCTTTGAAATAATGAAACAAGTTAGAATGCTTTCTAACAACTTCGAAGTATTAAAGTGCCCAGGGACAGGATAGGGATGATGTTTTGAAGGCAATAAATATTTCAGCTTCACATTTCAGTCTTTCTTCTTGATTCCTTTGATCTGGCTTTGGTTTAGTTATCATTCCGCATGAATGACTTCACACTGTCTTTCTTCCTCTCCACACCAAAAAAAAGTGTTCTGCACATATTCCATATGTTTGGGTGCTCTTGCTATAGGAGAGCATCATTATTCCTCATTGTTTGCTGGTAATAACTGCCTCTATGGTAAGATGCATCCATCTCAGCTGTAGTTAATGTATTTTGGCCCAACATATAATGTACTCAGAAAGCTGTTAGTTAACTATCACTGTCTGTTACAAATAGTAGAGCATGAGAAGTAAAATGGTGCATTTCAGAGGATTGTTATTGCTACTCAAGCGTTTTTCCATAGCAGTAAACTAAAACACAGTAACCACTTCTTTCTATTTTGTTTCCAAAAAAAAAAAGAAAAAAAAAAAGAAGAAAAAAAAAAGCAGAGCTCTTAGAAACAAATCTGGCAACATCCTTCTTCAGTTGCTTTCCAGGAAGTGTAATGGTTTGCACTTTGGTGGATAGTGAAGCAATTTTCCCTCAGAAGTACTAAGTAGTGCTAATATTTGGGGAGGAGGGGAAGGAATGGGCAAAGAGCAAACGAAACTGCACAGGAACAATGCAGATGCATCATGCAGGATCATCAGGGTAAGCAGCTGGAGGAGAGCCTGGCCTTTCAGAGCAGATCACCATGCTTCTGCTTCATAAAGATCTTAGCTTCATTGGTGAGACTGAAGGCTCAGCCATTTCTTTGCTTTTCCGTGCCACAGCCCTACAAAGCAAGAGACTGCTTCTGAAAGTATTTTTGCTCTAAGACTAGGAAGGAGGCATGCAACTTTTAAAATACCTTCTTAGTGCACGAACTGTTAAATATCACTGTTAAATATTTGCCACCAGACTGAAATTTACTTTAGTCTTTTAATAGGAAAGACACTTTAAGGATAATTGTGTTGAACAATATGCTATGGTGCAACTTCAGTGTGATCCCAGGATATAAGAAATTATATTTTTCCCTTTGTTTGTTGCAAGTATGTCTTTTAGTGTTGTTGACTTCTGGTCCTTTCTTAAAGTTTAACTTCAGTGCTGGTATCTGAGGCTCTTAGGCAGACTTTCCTCCACACCAGGAAATGAGTATCGGTGGAATGTGTCTGTCATTAGGTGTGGGTAGCTGATGTTTGACTAGCTTGAAGCTTTTAAACTGGCCTGAAGAAGAGTTTAGGGCATCAGATTCTCTCATTCAGAAATAGCCCCCCTAAAACATGACTCTAGGATTGTACCTTCAGGTAGCAGTGCCTCACCAAACCTTCCTTTTTCCTGGGAAAGCTAATTTATTAGTAGTGTGTAGCATCATTAATTATTACATGAAAAATCCTGTTTTGATCACAAGTTAGGTTTCCTGTCTAATCTCCAACCATTTTAATCCAAAATGTAAAGAAATAGTTAAGTGCCATTCATTTTTATCTAAAGGCTTGAACCCAGGGTCACACCAACCTGTGACAGTTTTGCGCAAGAGATGAAGCCTCCCCCTCCTGTGGAGTCCATCCGAATCTAACCTCAAGATGTTGGTGTAGCAGGCATGATGCAAATTATAGAGAAATGTGCTCACTGCTTTCTGGAAAGCACTGTATCTTCTAAATTGAATTTCACAGTTTTAACAATTGATGTTTCCTATTGTTATACATGCCACTAAGTTTTGGAAGCTTATTCAGTGGTAAAATGCATCCTTATCAAAGAAATTGCATGCTCCCCTTTTGTGCTCCTTTAAACTCAAAAAAACAATGGTCTGTTTGGACACACATGGGTTTTCACTGCTGCCAGAAGTATTTGAAAACCTGGCAAAGAATTTGCATATTCATGGATTAAAACCTGGTATTATTTTAACTAAACATCAAGATTTTCATGGTCTAGCAGTTTTTCCTGTCACTGAGAAGCCCTCTAAGCTATGCCCAGGGTGCTTGTGTGCAGATTTGCTAATGAAATGTGAAACTGTCCACAGAAGTTGTCCATGTGTAGCTAATGGGGTACACGTTCTGTACATGTGTATGCTTACATGCAGTCTAAAATGTTTTTAATTTGTTGAAGACGGTGTGAATGAGGTGCATCTCCTGCTCTTGTTTGGTGTTGGTTGTTTGTTGAGAACCCTGCGAGTAATGCTGCTGGCTCATACTACATGTGCTGGAACATCTTGAATTTATTAAACTTCTCAAGTAAATCACTGAATTGCCCAGTGTTTCATTAACTTGACTTGCAGTGCTGTAGTGTCTTACTGTGTTTAGTTGTTACCTCTTGGAAGACATTTTATGAAGCAAGGAAAATATTTATGATTAAGCATGAAGAAGTATTTAGGATGTCTGTATTTTCCATTTATCAGTACACTTCAGAGTGCTGCTTTCTGAAATTGCGATTCTGGACTTCATAGTCAACTTCCACTGAGATGGTTTGTGCTGTGTAAGATTGCTAATTCTGTTGCCATATCCTTTATGCACTGAAACAAGAGGAATTTGCTGCTTTTTAAACTGGGGCTGAAGAGTAAATTCACCCTGTTTTTATATTCAAGCCAGCTCAGCTTTAGGGGATTTAAGTGATGTAATTGTATTGTATTCGGCCCCACAACTAGTCCAATTGAAAAAAATAATCTTCAAAGTGAATATTTTAGTGCTTCATGCTAGGCACATTGCTCAGTGTCTTGGGGAAAAAAAGTGAAGCTTTTCTTATATTTGTGAACCCCAGTCCATTGTTGTGCATGTTTTCTAAGCTTCTGTACAAATCTTAAATGCACAAAAAGTAGACAGAGCTAGCTCCTACATCCTTTTAAAAAAAAAAAAAAAAAGAGAGAAAAGAGTTGTTTTATTCCTAGTTATAATGAGATGTTACATCTATTCATGGGATTAAGTCCTTAAATGAAAGGAAGGTGCATAAAACCAGATTCCAAAAAGTTTACCTCATAATATGTGAAAATAAAAATGTACTCCTCAGGAAGAAGATGCATAAATTTGGAGGTTCACTAACAGCGCAAGGACTGACATCTTGTCCTTTTGGTTAGATTTGTTGTGTTTAAATCTGCCTAGACCAAAAATGTTCTTCCAGTGCCTCTTGATGCTTGTCAGGGTTTGAATAAGCTTTGGTTTTGGTTTTGTTTCCAGTGTGGAGTTGGAAGTATTAGATGTATTTTGTGGGGAGGGAGAAGTGTTATCCAGTGCCCATAAATGAATTAAGGATCTTTGGGAGAAGTTGAGGTTTTCGCTTCTCACTGTTTCCTCCAAGGCAATGCTCTGCTGCTGCTCCACGCTGCTGCCCTGCTCTCATCTTCTCTTTCAGGATGTTGAGCCATGCGTGGGTCTGAGAAGACCATTCTCTTACTTCTCTTTTCTATGAATTGCTAGTGGATTTTGTTATGGGAGAAGGGAAGGACATGCTCACTGTACTTCAGCATCAGCTGTTAACTTCATTCTGTGTTCAGCAGCTCCCTCTAGTACATGGATTTCAGGGGGATAATTAAGCCAAATGCCTCTGCAGCTAGAGTTGATGCATCAGTAACTCATCAGGTATTTTGTATCACATTTAGCTTTTGAGGCATCCTTGGTGTGCACATTCTGAGAAATGTCTGAGGATTTTTGTACTTGTGATTATGATAATTTGGATCCTCTGTAGTAGAAGTTTAAATCCTACATGGTCTTTATGCCAGTTGAATTTAGACAGGAAAAAAAGTTGTTTTTTTTTCTTGTGTATTGTTGTTGTCCCATAAATTAACGGAGAATATGGTGACTTAGATTAACATGCAAATATGCTTTCTCCTGAAGGGAGTTTAGCAACTGGAATTACTGTGGCAGTAGAAATATGGTGTATTTGTGTAAAGCTGATGGATGCTCTCTAGCAAATTTGAAGAAAGATTTTAGAAACACACTGTTCTGTGAAAACACACACACACATGCACGCACAAAACGCCTGAACAATAAACACCAAAATGTGATACAGGGTTTGGTTTTGTTTTGGTCCAGTTTCTGCTGGGTAAAAAAGGTAGTTTCTTTTTTCTTAATGAAAATATCAGTCTCCTTATGTCTGAATTATTCTGTCATCTGTAAGTAGGGTACCAAAATCAAATATTTTTTTTCAAACATGCATAATGAAAAAAAATATATAAAAGTAAACAGTAAGATACTTTTTCAGGGCTTGTGGCATTTCTTTGATCTCTTTGCTAATAGAATTACCCTGCTCTCCTGCACTGCAAATGGACACTTTGTGAAGATGTAGGGTTATGTTCTTTGTCCTATTGTCAAAGTCTGGTACGAAAACCATGGAAGAGGATGTGAATACTGTAACTTTGGGATTGGCAGCTTCCTGACCTTTATAAAAGGCTTGCTCAGTGCTATAACAGCTAGTTCAGTGCTGGCAAGGTGACAGACTAGATGAATTAGCTGGTCTTTTCCATCTCTTGCGTGTCAGATTCTTTGTTTTATATGGAAATAATTTCTGTCAAAATGGGAAATTTATCATGAGGTACTTCCTCTGCCTGTGAAATGAAAATGTCAGCTACAGGTCTGTTTGAATGTGTCTTCTGTTATAAACCATTCGTGGAGCCAACTTTGTCCATTGATAGCACCATTGTGTTCGCCTGTGTTTTGACACAGTCAGGCAACTCCACTGCCCTGTGATAACAGAAACACATAATAGAAAGCTAACAATGCTTTCTGATTGTCTTCTATGTGAAGAATCACATCAATATTTCTTAAATATTTACAGGTTATCAGAATTTTTTTCTGTGGTGCGTCAGTATGGTGGCATGTGTATTTTTTAGGTATATACTTCTCTGTGCATGCTTGTATGTACATAAAATGTTGTACATGCATTACTGTTGATATACTATGATGTCTGAGGAAGCCCAAACCAATTTCTAAATATTTTTTTAACGTTGATATGCCAAATAGTGTAGGCTGTTAATATGAATTATCTTTGAGTAGAAATTTAACATCTGTCATTACTTTAAAGGCTGGGTAGACATTGCAGCATTACTGGTTTGTAACAGATTAAGAAGGTACCATACGTCACACATTATGCTGCTCTGCGGTTTGATGTGTGTCAAGCAGTGAATTATCCTGTATCTTGTCTGAGCAAAGATGGCACTGGGATAATTGTTTTTGGTTTTGGAAGGAATACAATCATGCTAAAAGCAGTTCATTTAAATATTAGTGGGATAATACACTTTTCAAGGTGAGATTTAAAAGAAGGAGGTTATATGCCAGGTAGTGAACCATTCATATCAATGCGGACTTTGAAGGTGAAGGTATTGTCATAAGCTATGAACTCTATGTTTAGTCTTGCGAAATTCAACAGGAGAAAGTGAAAATAACTCTAGACTTCTATTCCCTTCTTCAAAGTATTGCCAAGGGAAGTTTGGCAGAAGCTGGGACAGGAAATTGAAATCTGAATACTATTTTAAACTGATAGGGTTAAAGGCCTTTCTTTTACACTAGCACACTTGTTCTTTTATTTGATACTTGAACTCTGAAAATTTTCTGTGACTTTCTAGGGAGAAGGAGGAGCAGCTGACTCGGGTGACAGAGGTACAGAGGCTGCAGGCCCAGCAGGCAGATGCTGCCCTGGAGGAGTTTAAGCGGCAGGTGGAGCTGAACTCAGAAAAAGTCTATGCTGAAATGAAACAGCAGGTGAGAAGGTCACAATGCCAGCCTTTCTGAAACTCTGTCTCAGTAGGATAGCATATTCTGATCTTATAATGCTAGAAACATGCTTCACTTGATAGTGCTACATCAAAATCTTTCACAATGTAGTGTCTTTGCTAGCAAGTCAAAAAGGGATGTTAGCAGTTGTTTCATCTTTCTAACAAAGAATTGTCGTCGTTATAGAGAGATCTGCAGCTATGATACTGATTAGGATTTTTCAGGAGTGAGAGTATAAAGTGTTAGTTTATACACCCCTAGAGAACAGCGTTTATAATTTTTTCACTTAGATATGTGTCTCTCCCTACTCTTTTCGGAATGACTCTGTCTCTGTTAATGAGGTCTTGTAATCAGTTTGAGCCTAAACAGGGCAGAGCCCTTGTGCCTTCTGTCATTCATAGGCAGGTGACAGTAAAACCCATTTTTCTCTCCCTGAGATTTACTAGCAAGAATTTATGTATAAATATTTTAGTGTCTTAAATTCCTTATGGAACAAGCAACAGTTTAACCATTGTCTCCGGTACTTTAAAAATGCAGCATGATGAGTGAAATAAGGAATAAGTGACAGGTGATCAAAAAGAAGGAGAGGACAGAGTATTTTCTTAACTTGTGCATGTGATCGAAATCCCTATACGTATCTCAAGCTTGTAATTCTACCTGACCATATGCTCAGTTTTCTAACCTCACCTATCATAACGAAACCTTGTTGTTGACAGTAAGATGCTGCAATCTGATATTGTACTGGATTTCTAAGGATGGTGATGGTGTAATACAGTGGTAAAGCTTCTGTCAAAGAAGAAACAAAATAAGCTTCAGTCACAAAGCTTCACTCCTGTCCCTTACTGAAGAGTTAGCCAAATGTATATACGTGTGTGTGTGTGTGTGTATGAAGATCATTTGATATATGAAGATACGAATAGTCTGATGTATAATTTGCTACTACCAAGCATCAATGGAGCTCTCTGAAATAGTGCGTGTGTGTGCGCGTGTGTTAATGTTCTTTGGAATGAAAAGAGATATAGGGAAGAATTAATTTACTGGTACAAAAATGGAAAATGGATTAAATAATTTAAACAGCGACAGATACCTGAAAAAACAAGCATGAGGTGATTAAAACTGAGTCCCCCCCACCCCCGCAAATTACCAACTTCTGGTATGGGTTTCACCATTACTATGAATTTAAAAGTTTGTGAGAAGAAAATCTACTGTGCTTGAAACTTTCTTAGAAGGATAAAATATTTTGTTATGTGCTTATATCTTAATAAATACTCTTTTTGTTGTTCTTGTGAATTTTTGTTTTTTTCTAAAATCTTCGACAAAAGCGAGAAAGGAAGTAAGGCATTGCATTGCTGGTACTATTTTTTTTTTTTTTATAAGACTTGAGCGGACAGCAAATAGTAGTTTGGAAATAAAAAAGCAAGAGCAAACTTGTAACAGCAACATTTGTTCTGCAAACTAGATCTCTTTGGGCAATACAACAAATCCTACAATTTTAAGGTCAGTTTCCACCATTTTCTATGCCATGATGCTCTCCTCCAACTTCAAGATGACTTAAATTAATATTTTATTTCTACTCCGAAAAGGATACAGTGTAATTTTAGAAAGATTGATAATAGTTTCATTAACTTGAGGGGGAGGAAAAAAAAAATAATTTGGAAAACTTACAAAGTCAATTGTTATTTAAAAATTACTGTAAATTTCTTCTGAGAAATTGTTCTGGGAACTTTTGAGAATAAGTTTTGCTGTGCTCCAAGAATCAGCCATGGGGTTATTTTGTCCCTACTTGTATGCTAAAATATAGAAATAGTAAATGATATTTTACAATCAAGCAACACTGTTTTGCAGAAACCAAGGTTCAAGGAAAGACAGCTTCAGTACTGCTTCTTTGATGTATTCATAGCTTTGTCCTTTCTTCTGCGTGCGCATACTCTTTAGATAAATCACCCATTAGATTATAAAATAGTGGAGAATTCTTTTTTTTTTATAGTTAGGTGGAATGTATTGCAAATCAAAATCTGTAGTAGCTATAGCAACACTGTACTCTTAACTACATTAAAAATATTGTGCTTCCAAAACCATTTTTGTGTGTGTGTGTAATAAAGTTAAATATAGAGAAAAGTAGAATGGGGTCTGGCATTTTCAGTTCGTGGAATCATTATTTGATTCATTCATTTGGCTCTGTGTTTGTTTGTTTGTTTTTTTGCCATCTGCTCCCTATTTTGTCAAGCTTATGATTATTAAGAGTCACCTGATGCCCCTTGATGGGCGAGTGGTGCATTTTTAACCGCAAGATCTGTGCTTTTTTCTAATATTAGCTAGCAAAAACACACAATACATAGACTACGTCATGGTACTTCAGCTCTAGTGTTTCTTGGGCTTGGCAAATAATGATCAGGAGCTTTTCTTGTGCTTATAGGAAACATGAGTTTTTTTTCCTAACTATTAAAGCACGAAAACCCTGTAGAGTTAAAGCATCTTTGCATAGGTTTTTACTATTTCATTTTTTTATAACGTTTTCATTCTCTTAGAAAGTAGTCCTTTAGTAAAATATCAAGATCTTTTATTTTTCCGTGTTTATTGAACTGAGTAAAATATGGCTATGGAGATGCAACTCAAGTAAGTTTGGAGGTGGAAGAAAGTATTCATAAAATATTCACAGAAGTCCCTTTTCTTAATAGTAGATAGCAGTGAGATTCAAGGACTACTGAAAAGATGACTTGATCTATTCTATTCTGTTTTTTTTTTTTACTGTGTCTGGACAACAATTCCTAGCCCTACATCTTTTTCTCTTGCTGCAATACTTTCCAATAAAATGCTTCTCCCACTCTGAGTACTGCCTTTTCTCCTCTTTATCTGGCTTAGAAACGATGTCCAGACCGAATGGCAGACATCTACTGAAGACAGAGCTCTCCCTTAGGCCAAACAGGATTTTGGCTTGTGGTTCAGGAATTCATGCATTTCTTCTTTTGGCACAGCAGGTGGACATGCGGCGGCAGTGGTCCTCCTGACAGCTACAGCCCTTTTCCTTTCTGTCTTTTTTAGGGTGACAGTTTATTTGCTGCTTGTGTTGGGACCTAGATCTAAAATAGTTGATGAGTATTCACTGCAGCATAGCAGTGTATAGATATTCCCCTGGAAGCATGCCTGATGTACAGCTAACAGTTGTGCTTTTGATACAAAAGTCTTTGTTAATTGGGTTATGAAATTGCTTCCTTGATGCTGTGTGCTGGAATCTGTGGGACTCATTATTCATAGGTGATGACTATCTTCAGGGAACTTTACTTGCAGCCAAATAATTCTCTTTTAAGTTATTTTACTGGTTTAATGTAAACTGTAAATGTGTAGTTTGTGCACTGACTCACGCATTACTTCCCTTGAATTTCCACAGGCAATAAGTTTTTAAATGAAATATATTTGAGTCTTAAATGTGTCTACAAAAAAATAATAGTTAATTTTAATAGGATGTTTACCACTGTCAACTGAAAAACTAAGCCAATATTTTGTAATCAGGGAGTGACATCATATAGGTGATAACTATATGTAAGATATCGGTAAGTTACTAACAATGCTGTACTCACTGAATATTCATTTTCACACCATACAGATAATACTATTATTATTCTCAGCAAGTTCTGTTCAAGTCTTTGATGGTTTGCAAACAACTGTAAAAACATCAGAATGTTTCAAGCTATGCCTTAAAAAAAAAAAAAAAAATTCTCTTTCTTTTATGATGTAGATGGAAAAGGTTGAAGCAGATCTAAGCAGATCAAAATCGCTCCGGGAAAAGCAATCCAAAGAATTCTCCTGGCAATTAGAAGAGCTCAAGCAAAGATACGAGCAACAGGTCAGTCAGCTTGCTCCTTCGGGTGCAAGGAAGGAGGGACAGATGTAGGTCAGTTCCTGTGGCTGTCTAAATCCCGTTCTCACTGTGTGTTGCTGTTCTTCCTATAAAGACAGAGTTTATAGGTGTGCAGAGTTTATGGGATGGGGGATGGAGGAGAGAGAGTCCAAACAGAAAATATTTTTGTTTTCCCTTTGCAATCCTTTGTACATCTGCCTCTTGCAAATTGTTTCCCAGGCTTACAGGTGGCAACACCTATTTTCATAACGACCAGATGAAATTATTTAATGTTATCTGTTTTTCTTCTTGCCAAGGAACAGTGTTTTATTCTTTTTATCATTTTTAACATGGGGAGTGTTCATATGAATGCTTGTTTTGGCTCACTGGTAGGGATTTTCTTTATTGTAATGTAATTTCAGGGTTGTGAAACATTCAGGAAGCATTTGGGTGGAAACAAGAAACTTGAGTTCAGTAGTGTTGTGAAGTGTAAGGGGAAAAACAAACAAGCAGACATTATTGCATGTTATAGGCTTGAGAGCTACACGGGTAAAACAGGTGTGTAAGGTGGTAGTCATAAAAGTAAAGTGGTGTCTGTTTGGTAACACCTGTTAAAGGATTGAAAACTTTTGTGATTATTTTAAGGCAACCATACAGTGGTACAGCAATCATAAGCTTAAAGTTCTCTCTTACCGATGGTTTTGTGAGGATATAAGGTTTCATTTCTACCAGGGAAATGTAGTTTCATTTCCTCACCAAGTTGATCTTCCATGCTGGTGGGAGAATGAAACATTGCAGTCAGCTTGTGGTGCAAGACCTGCTGTGGTCTGTCCAGAAGGGACTTTTTCAAATAATTAAGCAATGGGATCACTTTGGTAGGTGCTAAGAGAGATCTTAAACAGTGTGTGGGAGGAACAGTAGCGTATTTTGTGCATGGTTCTCCAGTTAAATTTTCATTGAAGAGAGTTTGTTGGTTCAGATGAAAATATTTTCCTTCTCCTCACTCAGAATTGTCAACGTTACTAATTGCGTTCTCACCTGACAAAGGCTGAGAAGCTGTCCTGCGTAGTAGTCAGATACATCTGCACGGGCACTTTGTTTTACTGGATGATAATACTTACCGTTCTTCTATTTAATGATTCAGGAATAGTCCAGCTTGCAGAGTTGTGTTGGGGGGGTGTTGTTTCATGGGCAGATGAGCCTATTTGCCAAAAGAAGGGTAAGAATTCTACCTTTTTTGTAATTTAGTAGAACTTATGGAATGAAGGCTAGAAATCCGAAACACGGTCGCTATTCAGGAATCATGGGAATCAATTCTCTTGAAATTATTTATTCGTCTGAAAGACGTTGCAATAATTGCTCACGTTAAAGATGAAGTTTGACATGTCAGTTAAAGGGCATACTGAAGGAAGCATGATGGGAAGTGTTGGGGTTAGGCGGGCATCCGCCTTAAGGTGGACATTTTCTGGAATCTTATGTTCAGATTGCTTCAGTGTTATGGTTGGTTCACTTTTTTCTCTACAGTTCTCATAATTTGTCGTACATTTTTAAAGTCACAAGTAAGCATTTATTTAAAGAATTTGCTCCCATGTTTAGGAACATGGTTATAGTAATAAACAATAAACACTAATCTGCAGTTCATAAGTTGTTACAACATTCCTGTTCCTACCTACAAATGTTCGTTTTTTTCTTTCAGCATGCATGATAAGAGATACCAAGCCATACACACAATCTTCTGCCAAATACTCACTGGTTTTCTGCAGTAAAGGAAAATGACAAAGCCTAGTAGTGTTGTGGTTTGGTTTTTATTTTCTTTTATCTTCATGCCACATATTAAGAGCTTCTGGACAGTGGATAAAAAAAAAAAAAAAAAAAGGCAAGAAATGAATGTGGTAGTTAAAACTTTTTTGATGAATCATTTTACATTGTTATCCTGTAACAATGGTGATATTGTGATAAACATCAGTGAAAGCATTTTCCACTAAAAGGATGTTTTTGCTGCTTCAATTTGATTTCTTTAATGATAGCTACTTACTCTAAGAAAGAACAGCTAGACTTTACGAAATATCACTGAAACACAGGGAAAGGGTTTCAACACTAAACAGCTGAATAACAAGAGCCTCAGAAGAATTTTCAGAGGAATCCTGCTTATGCCTTTTTTTTATTATTATTTCTGATCATACTTCATTTAGAACGTTCTTTGAAAGCTTGCAAGCATGAAAAATTTGTGACCCTTCCTGCAGATTGTAAAGGGTTATCATTGGAAACTGCCTTCTTTTGTATTGTCATTTCTGCAGTATAAGGCTCCTTCAGTACAGCCCCAGAATGGTATGAGCTCAGTTCTTTCACTCTTAAAAATTTCTTTTCAGTAGTTCCAAATTCTATTTCTCTCTATTTATGCTTCAAAACTTCTAAAAAAAATTTAAAGCAGACTTTTCCTTGCCTTGTTTTACTGCACACTTCTTCAGTTGTTACTTGTAGAGGAATAGACTGATTTAGACTAGTTAAATTGAGCAGTAAATTAGAGCTGGTGATGCATTTCAGCGTGGCTCTAGCAGACCTCCAGTCAGGAAATAGGCACCCTGCTACAAACTGGGTACTTCAGCTACCTGAGAAAAGTAGTAATTGTTTGGAGATGTTCTGCCTTAAGTGTCTGAATGATATTGTAAAATGGGATTTATATGCAAAGAGAAGGAAAATTGCCTTTCAGGTTTATTTTGGGCAGGTTGGCATAGTGAGTAGCAGAGGAAACACTGGCAGACTACCGGACAATTCAGTTGTCCATGAATTTAATTACGTTGATAATGAAGAACCAAATGAATTGATGTGTTATCCAATTCTCCAAACTGAGAAACATTTTGAAAGTGTAAGAAATTGAGAGCTGTGGTTTTATCCATCTGTTTTATGTGAATGGTTGTCTGTGCTTTGTTGTAATCTTCTTGAATACTAATTTCAAAGAGATTACAGGTGTGAATATGGACTGTCAGTTACGGGACTGAAAGATTGCTCTGCCTGAAAATTAGATATATTGACATATTGATATAGATATATATATATGATCTTCGCATTTTTTATGTTCCTTGAAGAAATTAGAAAAAAATCAAATGAAACTATTAAAGTTAATGTTTTGTTAACTTTTCAAATTCTTTTGAATCTATTAAAAAAAGCAAAGAAGAAATTTTGGGATTTTGCAGTATCTGGTTTCAGCTGTCACATGTCAGTCTTGATTCTGGCTTCATCTGATTCAGCGCCACTTTCTTTTGAAGTATCCACTGAGAACACTCTTAGGGAGAAACTGGTGGTTTTTTTCTGTAAATATACTTTAGCTCAACTTTGTTCTTCTTGCAGCTGTTAGATTTGAAAGTATATTTTGAAGAAAAAAAATAACTCCAACAGCACCACAGTTCCTATCTGCTGGGAGCAGCTGCTTTCGGCACTTCAAAGCCAGTGGACACCACAGTGAAGGCCTCAGCCTTTCCTGCCTTTGAAATGGTTGCAGTATCTGTAGGCAGGCTTTATGGCACCGTCAGCACAGGAAAAAAGGTTGTTTGGTTNNNTTTGTTTTTTCGCCCCCCCCCCCCCCCCTTTTTTTTTTTACTCCTACTTTCTAATTACATTCTCAGTTTAGCTCAAACTACCTGGGAAGAGTTTCTGCTGCAATCACTTTCCATTAATCCAAATATTTGAAAAAAGTCTGTGCCCAAACTTGGCAGTAACAGATTTTAGGGAGGCAAATTTGCCAGAAAAATTAATGAATTTGCTTCTTTCTGTATCCAACATGCTGCAGCTCTTGGAATGAGCTGTGATAGCACAGCAGAGCATTCGTGATGGAACAGGGCTTCAGACAAGAGCATTTCCCAGCAGGGTGAAGCATGTACTCACCTTCGTTTCAGGCAGACTTTCATAAATTGTCGTGAATGGAACCCTTTCAGTGGCTTTTGGAGATCTTAATGTTGAAATGGCATTTTTAAAAAAAGATCACTATGCTCACAGTTAAACCTGTTTTTTGGTATAAATAGTTGCTGAACTGTTATGACTGAGTGATTGTGAAAAAGTTGAGATGCAAGGCTAGTAAAAGAGCCAAAGGCTGTGAAATTTTTTTCCGAGCAGGGAGAACACACTATGAAAAAGCTGATGAATTGTTGTCATAGCAGGATGGAGTTTCNTTGAAGAAAAAAAATAACTCCAACAGCACCACAGTTCCTATCTGCTGGGAGCAGCTGCTTTCGGCACTTCAAAGCCAGTGGACACCACAGTGAAGGCCTCAGCCTTTCCTGCCTTTGAAATGGTTGCAGTATCTGTAGGCAGGCTTTATGGCACCGTCAGCACAGGAAAANCAACATGCTGCAGCTCTTGGAATGAGCTGTGATAGCACAGCAGAGCATTCGTGATGGAACAGGGCTTCAGACAAGAGCATTTCCCAGCAGGGTGAAGCATGTACTCACCTTCGTTTCAGGCAGACTTTCATAAATTGTCGTGAATGGAACCCTTTCAGTGGCTTTTGGAGATCTTAATGTTGAAATGGCATTTTTAAAAAAAGATCACTATGCTCACAGTTAAACCTGTTTTTTGGTATAAATAGTTGCTGAACTGTTATGACTGAGTGATTGTGAAAAAGTTGAGATGCAAGGCTAGTAAAAGAGCCAAAGGCTGTGAAATTTTTTTCCGAGCAGGGAGAACACACTATGAAAAAGCTGATGAATTGTTGTCATAGCAGGATGGAGTTTCTTGCTGAGTTACGGACATGCTTTAAGAGTGAATGCCAACCTGAATTTATAAATAAGCTTTTTGTTTTTGTTTGTCTTTTCTTTAACTGTGTTTATTCCATTTTAAAATAATAATTATTCATGCTTCCATGGCAAAGTGGAAAGCTAGCAGAAGTATTACGTGATAGCTGAAGAATCTCCCTGTATCTCAGGAAATCCTTTCTTGCGACATTTATTGTTGAATGCTGACTTCTGTAAAACTTGTGAAGGAATAATTATAGTTGCCTTCTTGTTCTGTTTAGCCAAATAGGAAAGAAACAGGACACCTTCAGAAATGTTTTACTGGGTATTTAACAAAATCGCTTTGAAATCATGGTAAAGATGAGAGAACTAGTCTGGACTTTTAAGTCTGGAGCAAGACAAAGGTGTGGTTGAGCTTAAACGTGCCTTTTATATTAAAGAAAGGAAGGTAAAGAAGTGCAGAATCAGCTGGTTAAAAGTGGAAGAAGCATGACTGTAATCTTACCTGCCAGCAGCAAGGACAAATATTCGAGGTAGTGCAGGGAAATTGTTCTTAATTAAGCAGTGTGTTGGAGCAGAGGAAAATATTATTATGAGGTGAGGAAGGAGAATATTCTTTACATCTTTTTGTATGACTTTAAATTAACCTCGCTAGAAAGTTATAAAAAGAAGAGTGTAGTTATCTCACAGGTAAAATATGAACTTTGTAATCACAACCATTGTCTTGTACATAAATGCATATATTTAAAAACAAACATCTTCCACAGTGCTAGCAGTGCCATTTAATATTCAGGTTACAAGCACAATCTCATGCTCAGTTTCCTTAAAATATTCTAAAGTTTAACTTAGATTAATGGTTTTGCATCTCCCCTACTAATTTTTAGCTGTTTAACTTTGTGCCAAAAGATTTTACCAGTGTTTGGATGATCAAGGCTGAGATGACGTTGTTTTGCTTTTGCTAAAATTGTAGCAATGCTTTCTTGAAATGCTGCAGATAGGGTATATTTCATCTGGGTGTGTTTTTTTTTTTTCTCCTGAAGATCTACTAAAGTATACTTATGTAATAAACATTGTTTAATTCCAGTTTACTGGAGTTTAGCAGCTAAATGTTCTGAATAGTCTTACTGAGAATTTCCATACCCTCTCTAGGAAACAGAGCCAGAACAGTTTGTGTATGAAAGGGCAATGTAAAGACTGTGACCTTGTAAGAGAATATGAAAATACAGCTTAGATGAGGAATTGAGTAAAAAGTGGGGATTAAGCATGGGGAAAACAAGAAATTGTTGTGAATGGGGATAGGATTTGGAAAGCAAGCCCCTCTAAGTACTGGCTGTGAATCTGAGAGTAGTTGTGAAAAGCCTGTGCAATGGAACCTAGAACTATTTAGGCTGAGAAATGTGGTTTAGAACTGTGGATCATGAGCACTGGAGAGGCAAGTCCTGCACATGGGGTCAGTTGGAGGGAGAGGCGTGGGCTTGAAGGGTCAGTTGAGCATGAGCTTGCTCTTCAGGTGCCAAGGTTCCTTACTGCCTCCTGCTTCCACTGTGGCCGCTCTGCCTTTCTAAGCCAGGAAGCAGGGAGGGTAAGATGCTTCATATTCGTTGGGTGCTAAGTTTACAGTTCTATCGTCTTTATTTGTCATATTACTTTTAGCTAAATTGATCCTCCAGATGGTGGTCATCTCTTCAGAACTGCTACTAACATCATCAGTCCTACCACAAGACATAATGACCATATGTACACCTTAAACTCTGGCTTCAGTTTCATGCTCAAGTCTTCAGAGGCACTCAGCGTGACACATTAATAGAGATAACAAGCTTAAGGTTCAGCTTTCTTTGTCCCTCTACCTTTTTTCAGTTAGGAGCTCCTGCCACTGCACTTACATCCTAGCTTTTCTTCTGGCCTCATTCTTCCTTCTTCTGTTTCTTCTGGCTTCTGTTTGACTGATCTGTTATCCACTTGAGTGAAGAAAACGTTTGCAAAGACATGCTTTTGAAATATGTTATTACTCAGACTAATGTTGCAGGCATTTCTTAGCTGTACTTTAAACAGTTCAGTTATGGATTATGAATGTCTGAATATTTTTAGTATCCTAGTTTAGTTATAAGGACACTGTCTTTGTAGAAAGCTTTGTTCCTCTCTTCTTTGTCTATAGTCTAAGATAATTGAAATACGGTCTGTTCTTGCATGGAGGCCAAATGAGCACGTTAGCAGAGGCTCTACATTTTTCATGTCATCAGCAACAAGCTGCATAAATTTCATTTAATAAATTAATCCAGGATGCATAAATGTTTACTTTGAACCATCCTAACACACAGATGAATGCCATTTGCTCAGAATATCTGAGGAATAGTTTCTTCAATCATCAGCATCAACTTCGCGCTTCGTGATATAGCTAAAACTCACAAATGGGAAAAGGATATGAGTTTAACCTCCAAGTAAAGAGTGGGTGAAAATCTTCTAGCTGTACCACTGCTGTTTACAGAGTTGTTAATCAGACGGATGGGTATTTACACTGTCTCCTTCAGGCATTTAACTTGTGTGTGATTCATAGTTAAAAGCCTGAGCTGCCTGTATAGTCAGCAGTCAGCTCTGGGGGGAGGAGGGAGAGGAGACACATGAGTCCTGGATCATAAACTGATGCCTGCAGTAAATAGCAAGTCAGCCTGCGAGTGCCTGTGAAGTTGGTTCTCAGTGTTCAAAGAAGGTCCTTGGATAAACTCTGAATCCCTAAAGAAAAACAATGTATAGTAAATTTTGTACCAGAACCTGCTACAAACACACATTTGCCATGACTCAAGGTGTATTATTTTGAAAGAAATATTTCTGTTTGCACACTGCATTGGCTTTCTTGGGGCAGGTAGACTGGGGAGGGGAGTGGGACCTCCTGACATTCGTCACAGCACTAGGTGTGATTTAATCACAGGGATGCAACTTCAGTGCCAGGGTGCTGGCGATTTAAAAGCAAATTTACTCATGGTAGTAGTATGACTGGGAAGATGAGAGGATTGATGTAATGTTTGTGCTGCCCATACTTTAAAAATATTACCTCTGGAAGGTCTTTGTAAATGAGAAATTACCAATCAGGTACGCCATTTTATTTACCTAGTGAGACTGCTCAGGCATATTGTTGTAGAAACGATAAGTAAAACTGCAGTTTTGCTTAAGACCAGTTTGCATCTTTTGGCAAATTTCTCCCAATTTTTAGTTTGCAGTTAAAATACAGTTATTAGTGGTTGATTATAAGGTAAAGTATAACAGGAAACACAGTCATGCCAATTAAATTATTGCAGCTTGCTATGAAATAGAAAGTAAAATGCATTTGCATGCGTGTGCATTGCCCAAAATGTATCTACTGCCTCAGTGGTAACGTAGGGTTCTGCACTGATGTATTTTGCACTGTCCCATTTGCCCTCGGCTCATTACAGTCCTTTTATCTTGGGAATACTTTGTGTTCAAAATTGTAGTGAAATCTCAAAAAATGTGTACTTGTAAAATCCATTTAATTTATCTGCTGCAAAATAGTTCTAGTATGCTCCCTTGCTTTGCAGTGAAGATTCCTCTTTTCCGCCCAAAGTTATGCTAAGCCAGAGCCCAGCATGATTAATACTCGATCCTCAAGTCTGTTATATCAGATTACTTTAGAAGCAGTGTATTTGCAGGGATGGGTAATCCCCATATCCTCATGAAACACGCATTTATTTATAGGCTTAGGAGACAGAGAACACTAGATTTTTACCAGAGTTGTTATTTGGGGATAGATCACATGTTGTACAGTGTGCTGGTCAGAGGTTAGAGCTGGTTTTGAACAGAGTAATTATAATGAAGACACCTGATTTACCAGTGGAGGAATGGGAAATAAAATCTCCAGTAAAATGTTTGAAAATACTCTTAAATGTTTATAAGATAAAATGGCTGCAAGATAGATGTGCTATGTGTGTGCTGTATGAGTGAGCTTTAGTTCAGTTCTTTGGGATGACATATGTAATTTACTGGTGGCTTCTCTGGCCCTCAGAAATTCAGTCATGCCAAAACAGTGCTGATAGAATCATCCTGCTATGCAAAACCATATTTTGTATAGGTGTTACTTATAATATTTCTGGAATTGTGGACATAAATTTACATGAATTTTCATACTTTGGTGTCAAATATTTATTGCAGCAGCTACATTTTTCAAAGAGGTAGTGAGCTAACTAATTTACTTTCCCTCCTTTGGGAACTATAAAAAGATTTTCAAAGGCATACTTGTTCTTGGAAACAAGTTGAAATTGTTCTAAAACTGAAAAGCTTAAACTTGGTGTGTGATGTAAAAGCAAAAACTGTATAGTAGAAGCTCTTGTCTATATTAGGGACTTTAAAAAGTTATTTGCTGATGTTGATTGTATTACAGGTATTTGGTTTCTGAAAATACCTTCTGCAACCAGCTGGCTATTTACTGTTGAGCTTTGTTCTTCAGATGCACAAACTCAACTGGCACTAACAGCAGCAGGGTTTCACTTTTGGTCTTTATCAGATGGACTCTTTTTTTTTTTTTTGACAGGTTCTTCTAAAGGACCTCCACGTTCAGGTGCCATTACATCTGCCTGGGTTAGCAGCCCATCTTTGGGCAGCTGTGGTTGTCAGTGTCCTGTGCATGAACATGCATCATGCATGAACTGCATCACTCGATTTGTTTGGCAATTTGAGTGTATGCGTGTGTTTATGCTAGTGAGTAGCAGAAGATCATCACAGTTCTTAGATAAGTCTGTTTTATTTTTTTCTTAATACTTTTGTTTTCTTTTGTCCCTTCTCTGCAAGACTAAGGGCATACTGCGAAATTTCAGTTAACAGCAGAGATTTAAAAATGGTATAACTTTGATATTTTAGTACATCAGCTGCTGGCCATTGCTTTGAATATGGTTAATCATACTGGTTACTGAGGAAACATCTAAGCCACAATCAGCGTCAGCTGATTATGATAGTAGAGCACAGAGTATTAATGAATGTATCTTTTCAGCATTGCCCCTAATTCCCATTGTAAATATCATGTTGCTTGTGTCTGAAACGTATAGCACCTAAAACTCTGTCCTCTAGACATATTCTGGATTTGAGTAGATATTTGGATGAAGTGGTAAGCATCTAGAGTTAGGTGCAAAAAGATCTCAGCACATTGCAGTTTTTAAAAGACGTGGTTTGGTATATCGTTCATAAAGGCGTGCTCTACCTCGAAGACGAGACAGAATCCATACTGATTTATGAAGACTTAATATAGTTTTCATGCAGCTTCCTGTGATGAAGTCAAGCTTTTGCTGCAACACATCATGGTGCTTTTCATTTTGTTGGCATCTGTTAGTTTTTTTTTTCCTTAAAAACAACAACAAAAAAACCCAACGCAATACAGTAATGAGAGATGGAGGAGTAGAAGAGAAACTGTAGTGCTTGGCAGCGGCTTTAGGAGAACAGAAGGTTCAGTGAGTGTTCACCAATGTAGTCAAATGTCTACTCAGTCACTTCACATTATTGGTACAGGAAATCACATTCTGTTGCTTATGAATGTGCGGTGGTTGTTAATATTTGCTAGGGAAGATGGGTTTTGTAGGCATTTGAACTTGAGGGAAGAAAATGCAGTCATCCCCATCCTTTCTCTCCACTTCTGTTCCTTGGCAGAAGTCTCTAAAAAGCTGAGCAAAAACGTCATGGGGAATAAATAGTATGCTCTAAGTGGTGTGGGTTTTTTCTTCAATGAATTTGACTTTTACAAAATACCTCGCTTCACACTGCCATCATTTCTGCTCCCACGTCGGACTGTGAGAACCCCCCTCCTGCACATGGAAGCACCATTCCCTTTTAAATCTGACCTCCTTTTTAATTCAAAAACTTTGCATCTGCAATATGAATGTTGTAAGTGAAGCGATTTCTAAATATTAATTGTAATTACTTTGATTGGGTAGACTTTTGATACCCACATGTCCTGTCACTGGTGGAAGAAGCATGATCTTCCCTTGCCTCCTTCCAGCACATTCTCTGCCTGCTACCATTTCTTTTCTTCAGCTAAAAAAAGTGAAAATCAAAAGAACTGAAGTTCCTCACAAGAAACTTGCTCACCCCCAGACCTTACATGGCACAACCATCTGAAAATGCAGTAATTAAAGGAAAAAAAGTTTGAATAAAAAGACCGTTCTCATCAGCATGAGCTTTTTCATCAGATCTGATGTATGAAAGACTTTTTTTTCCAGAAATCAGACAAAGCTTTTATAATTATTTTAGGGAGCAAGAATACTTTCATTTAGACACACCAAGGACGCTGATAGCATCTGAAAAGAAACCAGCTTTGTACTCAAACCTTGGGCAAAAACCTGATGTGAAGAACTTTGTGTAACGATCCCAGGCCCAGTGCAGACAACGTGCCCTCCTGGGGGGTGGCTTCAGGCGTGTGTTGATGAGCCCTTCAGTATTATTAAATACTGTAGATACGTTATACCGTATAGCGTCTGTTCTCCTCGCGCCGTGTTTGGAGGTACGCTCCTGGCTGTGTAGCGCGGATGATGTACTTTACTTCCAAATTTGGGATATTCCAATCCATAGTTTGCGAGAATAAGTTGCTTTTTTGCTTTGTTTCAAATTTTAAACCGAAAGCCGTGAAAACAGCTAATATTCAGGCCGAGGCCCGTTCCTGGAATTGACTGCTGCAGCTTTAAGATCAGGTGCCGGGCGCTCTGGCGCACAAACCACCCGACGATGTTGAGCCGCTCCTCCCGATGGCTTTTTTTTTTGAAGCCGGATTCTCACGCTGCAAATAACCCACCATGTTCTCGATAAGGGCATTTTTCTTTTCTTTTTCTTTTTTTCCCCCCTTTTTTTTTTTCCCCCTTCTTCCCTTCCCTGAAATCCACCAAAACTGAAGAAAAATCCAAGTGACTGTTCTTAGCAGCTGTGTGGCCCGGAGTTCAGTGGGGAAGCGGCTTCCTGCCGTCCCTATTCATCACCTGCTTCAAAGGCCGCCTGGCTGCTCCAGTGTGCAGGCCAGGTAGGGTGCCATTGTGCGCAGGCGGGGAGGATTAGTATCAAAGCTGCGGCAACCAGGCCCTTGGTCTCGGGCTGCCATTCAGTCTAGCGGGGAGAGGCTAGGGCTGGCCAAGGTCACAGCATCCAGTGTGGTGCGGACTGGGAAAGGATCCTGAGAATAGAGCGCTGCTTATGAAATCGTGGTGCAAGCTTGCAGCACAGCAGGTGCCCTTCTGGAACACATACATCTGTTTATGTTGGGGTAGCGTAGCTGACAACGGGATAATAGAGCTTTTTTTTATAATTTTCTTTAAAAAAAAAAAAAAGACAACTGTATATACCACAATGTTGAATATTGAAGGAAGAGCTTTTGCTCTGGAAAACCATCAAGAAATCCTTAAAAGATTTAATTGCTGGGTTGGGGGGGTTGTGTGTGTATACTTGAGCAAAAGGGAGAGCAGGCTGGCTATTAACCATTTAGGATCCTCAGCCCTGCGGATGAGCGGCAGCCGGGTATGGGGGGACTGTTCGCAGAATGCGACAATGCAATTCTCTTTTCTTTAAACGCTCCGACATTTGTACCAACAAATTGGTTAAGGATGTGCTGGATTTGCTCGGTTGTCGCCATTGTTGGAATAGTCTGAAGGAATTCTGTCATGCTAACGGTGGCTTTTTAAAAGGTGAGGTAATAGTGACGTAAAAATAAAATTGCCAACTTGATGAAATTAAGGGGAAAATTAAGCTGTAGACGAGTTGTCATGACGACAAGGATGTTCTATTGATGAACTGTACTCCTCACTGTCCAATCAGATAGTGGAGCTGAAGCTGGAGCATGAACAGGAGAAGACGCACCTATTCCAGCAGCACAACGCAGAGAAGGACTGCCTGGTCCGAGACCATGAACGGGAAATTGAGAAACTGGAAAAACAGCTTCGCGCTGCCATGGCAGAGCATGAGAGTAAAACTCAAGAATGCAGGAAACGAGACGGACAGGTAATGATCAATAATGTTTGAAAGGTGTACGCTTATTAGAAAATGCTAATAATTAGTGTTTCCTGTTTGCCAGCATTGTTGGTAATGCACGCTGTGTGATCATTTGCGAAAATGGCACATAAATGTGATTTTTTTTCTTTTTTTTTCCCCGCTTCCCCCCTCCCTTCCCACTACTGAATAGAGCTTTAACTGCAAAAACCACAGGTAGCCAGATTAAAAATCCCATGGTGCGCTATAACTCGGCCTATTTATAATCTTGTCTCATTTTCTTTCATGATGGATTTGTTTAAGAAAAAAGGTATCTGTTCTTCTCCCCCCCTCAGCCCTCACAGTCACCCCTCCTTTTCTCCTTCCTGGGCAAATCCATATGAATTATGTCTGCCTCATTCGTATGCTTTTTTGTTTTAAATCTCTGCAGGTAACTCACAAACGGCTTTATTTCATTTTGTCCATGTCTTTTTGTTTCAGTTTTGTATTCTAGATTTGCTTTGTGTGTTTGGCTATGTATGTCAGATATTGATAAGACGATGTGGATTTTGGATTGCTTACCATCACGTTTATTTTCCTACACACACATGCACCCCTCCCATCCTCCATCTCTGTGGTCACTGTTGGAAGCCATTTGGCAGAATAACCCCCAGCTGGGGTAGCATTTGACTCTTCAAACTTCTGGATGAAATGTGCACTGTCAGCATGGAAAATGATCTTTATTAGTTTTCAGTTCAAACCCAAAAAATCTTACTGCATTTTTTCAGTATATTTTGTAAGGATGGCATGGTGTATTTTCCTAAGAGCCTATATTAAAAAGGCCTACAATGGCAACATTTAAAAAATTTAAGGTGATTTCATAGTTTAAAGAATATTCAGAAAATAATCTTTACTAATCAGCATTAGAATCACTTATCATGCATGCATTATTTTGTACTAAAACTGGACATTTTGGTAAGGCATCTTTAATGACACGTTTTCCGCGCACCACTGCCTTCCCTATGAGATAGACGACTCTGGCATTGGGGCGTTTTCACTTTACTTTCCTGTAGACTAGTAGGCTGTTCTTTTACTGAAAACTATAATGTAGCTAAGTGAAATTGAATATTTAATTTTTTTTAATGAATTTTTTGGGTTACCTTTGGACGATTCAGACTAGCGAAATCTGCCTTAAGTAAGTCTGTTGGAAAACAAGCCGCTTGTTGGGGGAGGATGGGGGATGTATCACAGAGCCAGGACTTATTTCTCCATTTCCACCATTATGGTTTTCCAAGGAAAATGAGAGATCATTTTGTGGGAATGCTTGGGAAGAGGATATTCAGGTGGCTTCTGAAAAATTAAACCATGCCCTTAATGCTTCACTTTATTGTAAGAATGAACAAAGACTTAAACAGTTAAAGGGACTGGTTTTTTTATCTTTGGATTTTTTTTCTTTGGCCTAAGATAGATGCATCTTAACTATATAGCTATTTGCAAGTGCCTTTGCAAAGTTGTACCATTCTCTCACCTGCGTGCCTGAGGTTGTGTTTGCGTACAAAGGCAGAGCTGTATCTCTCAGGTTAAAAAACAGTTTGAGTTCTATCTACACACCAGCATTCGTTACAGTTGTTGTTCTGTGTAACACTGAACACAAACGCAGAGGGACTATCTTAAGCAAATGCAGAGAATCCGGGAGGCGTCCTGTAAGTATATCTCTCTATTTAGTTCTGTTCCAGGTCTTTTCTGTTAAAGATGGGAGCCCAAAGTTTGGTTGTGTTTTCTGTTTGCAATGGGATATATGATGCTACTACAGGTGCTATGTAAAGAACTGGAAATCATGGCAGCTATTATGAAAATCTGAACAGTCTGAATAGCAAAAAAACTTTGGCCTTTTTACAGGGCTTTCCTTTGTAGTTTGAATATCCCCGTACAGTCATTTAAGCATTGCTGCCATGAGAATGGCATGTAAATCAGGGAAGAGAAATGCGATTGCCTTTGACTAGAAGAGCTGTTGTAAATTCTAGTAAGAATCTATCTGCTTTCAAGGACGCATCGTTTTTCTGTTTTGGAAAATAAATCATTCTTATTTCCTTCATCTGGTCTCTGTGTCAGAATTCACTTTTGTCTTTGCAGTGAGCTTAATAGACAATATGGGTGTCTCTTATGGAATTATGGCACGTATTTTTAATATAAAAAAAAATTAAGCTTTGCATGTGTTTACCAAAATGCATTTTTTGGACATCTAATGTGACTAGTGGCCAATGTCCTTGATGAGACGCTTGTCAGTCTCTGAACAAAGATATCACAGTGATTTAATGAGTTTATGTAGACAAGGCTTTGTTAAAACAAACAAAAAAACCCTCTTAAAATTGAATCATTTTTTTACAGCAGTAATTTTTAGGCATTATTTACATTACAGTGCAGGTGCTTTGAGAATGGAGAAGAGGCCATTTTGTTTCGCTAAATGAAAAGTAGATCTGCTGGGTATTTCAAAAAATTTAAATAATAATTAGCGCTAATCACATATGAGTACCTTGGTTTGAAAGACCTGTCTGTTCAGTGTTCGGTGAATGATGTGAAAGCACCATTATTAAAGGTATTCACTGTTACTCTTTTTTAAAATCCTTTTCCATACGAGAATAGTGAATGTTTAAAATACGCATTTTATACTATGTTACTAAAAACAGCTATGACTGAGTACTACAGAACAATTTATTATACTATTCCTGAAAAGATTCATTTTTTTATTTCATGTCCAAAATCTCTGCTTTCATGTAGATCTTCAGCTACTGTAAAAGATAGTATACGAAACTGTTAGATTTTATTCAAATATGAATACATTTATTAATGCTTTACTCAAAACCAAAGTATAACAAATAAGATTTCAGTGCATTGCCAGATATTATTTAAACATAATGTCATTGCTTCTTGAAATACAAGTTAAATATATTTTCAGGAAAGGATCTTGATTGAAGTAGATCACCTTTTGCATTCCTAATGAATATCTGGATAACAATTGCATTCCACTTTAGCTCTTGGATTTATCTATTTCTAGGAGACTTTGATTTTTATTTTTTTTTCCACCTGGGGTTGTAATGCTTGGGGAGGACTAAATTGACATGTAGGTCAATAAAAGTCAAAGCAGTACAAAGGCTTTTATGCCATGCTGTGTTCTTGTAGCCATTTAAATCCTATACGTTACCTATGAACTGCCATAATATTATTATTGCTTAGATAATAGTTAATAACACAGGAATTTTGTTTAAAAAAAATCGATAGTTTTAAATGTATTTGTATTTAATTTAGATTTTGAATATTATCCGGATTTTCTTTAGGAATATTTCTAAGCTATAGTTTGATCATTTGTTCCCTACCTCTCTAAATAATTTTAGTGCATTCATTATTTCACAAACTGGGGAACTCCATGGATGATAGAGATCTTCCTTTTGTTTTAATCTAAACAACTTTGCTACAGAATTGGATGTTTTCTGAAGCAAGACTTCTGGTTACAGAGAATAGTAGATGTTTTTTTCTGCAAAATAAGATAGCAAGGTTAGGAAACTTTAACAACCAATGCCAAACAAGCTGTGGTAGCTGTGCCAGTTGTGCCCTTAGACTTTCCCTTTATCCTGTTAATGTCATTCTCTCCCCAGCATCTGACATGTGCCCTGAAGTAGCTCAAAGATTTTCATGTTCCAGCTACTGTACAGAGTTGGATCATTTTCATGCTTGTTCTCTGACCATTGACCTTTGGACAAGAAGAAGAAAAAAAGTACCCCTGTAACTTCAAATATAGTGCTTTGCAGTAAAGCAAGAGAGGAAAAGTTCCTTGAGGAAACAGAATTCTTTCTCCAGGTTCTGTTGCACGATAATTGGCAAGTCCACTAGTTTCATCCATTCATAATTGGGTCAAGAGTAACTCAAACACTGAGGCATGCTTTGTCAGTTTTTGTCACTGATGTCAGTCTTTAATTTTGACATATACTGTTTATTATCTCAGAAACTTGGCTGCTGTAAGTGAATGGCGTAGGTGTTTGGGGTGTCTTAGGGCTCTTGATAATCCATTACCAGCTGGGAGAAGAAACCTCAAGCGCTTCTAAAGTTGTACAAATACACACACTGAAAATGGAAGTTCTTATTTAAAAAAAAAAAAAGGGCTGGCAGTGGCAAGAAGAGTTAATAAAGCATTTTCCCATGGCCAAAGTATGTTTCCTTTTTCCTTTCTCGCATTATCGTCTTGGCATTCACCATCCCATGTTGTTTTACCTTATTGCAAATCTGCAGCTCCTTTCCCAGGGCCTGCTGTATAGGACATCATTTTGCTTTTCCTGTGGGCAGTCTTCTTCGAGAATTTGCTTTTTGCACTTGTAAACAGTGATCTTTCTGCAACTGTTGCTTTGCACCTTGTTTAGTCTGAATTAATTCTAAGCTGTTTGAACCTGTTGAGTTTAATAATGCATAAATAAATTATCATTGTTTTCATTCCAGCAATGATCCTTATTTTCTTTCTAGCAAATCTTTGGTATGCTGATGGTTCTGTACAGATAATTACTATATCAAGCGGAGGGGACAGAAGAGATTTGTCTTGCCTCCTCCATATATATGCTGACTACAATAGTAGTGTATATATACGCTGACTAGGTATATACACATATATATGTTGCATGTGTAGTAATGCGTTTGAGCTTTTTCAACTATTGATGAGGAAAAAATACAGAAAACAATAATAGAAATGTTATATACTTGCTTTATAATAACTAAATACCCCAACATATGCGCACTTTCTGTCTGTGTGGAAATACTGCTGTAACAGGAACTTTTCATTGCTATAGTAACACAGAAGGAATCTGGGAGCATTTGTTTCACAACTGGAGACTTTCTTAAACTTTGATCTGAAAGAACCTGCTGTTAACAAGCAGATAAATCACTGATCAACTCAGTTTCACTTCAGGTAGTTGTTCTAATATCCCCAAACACTGGTTTCCACCGAGATGCTCTTCCAATATCAGTGGAAGCAGTTTGCTTGATTGTGTCTGGAGGGAACAGATAAATGTAGCCTGTGAAACATTCAGATGTTGATGGTGCTACTGAAGTCACTTCTGTATATAATTTTAAGTAAATAAATTCTATGACTCATTTTTTCTTTGACTTTTTTCTTTTCACAATAGAAGATGTCTTTGGCATGAGAAGAAATGCACTGTTTGCTATGCAAGCTTTCTCTGCAAATCTAAATCATGGAGTTGCAATCTAAATATTTGTTTGTTATATTTTACTTGGAGAGTAGCTTTTGGGCTGACAGTCAGACTTCTGTAGGCAGACAGCAGTTCCCTTTTAGCCTTTCTTAAACAAAAGCTTTTAGCTTTATTGCAGCATGTTTAATTTACCGCAAGTCAAGGCAGAGTAATGAATGCGACTGTTGATGTAAAATATTTAAAGTACCAAATATTTGTTACAGCATTGGCATGATTTCCCTTATTCGTAGTAGGTTGAGTCAGGGTGGGGATGGATCCCACTGATGAGGAATATGTACTAAAATCAAGGATCTGATGAGGTAGAGATGTTCAAACTGGGCTCCAAACTGATAAGCTGAGAGTTCATTGAAATGGCCAAACCCATCAGCATCCCAGGGAAATACTCAAATACTACTCAAATTGGGCTCTAGCAATCAATGTAGCTAGTTCTAGCTATATTTGAGCAAATATAGAGGAGTGTGGGAAGAGTTTGGGCTGCAGTATAGACAATCACTGAGAATGGAGGAAAAAATGAGCCCCTGCTCTGAAAAACAGGAGCGGACAGAGCTCAGGCTTGTGAATCTCTCCATCAAGCATCCCCATCAAGGGGAGAGTCTTTGCCTCCTATAGACCTTCCCCTTCTCTACTCAGATGAATCCACCTTGCCACATTTGTTGTTTTGCATCAAGCACTCAGCTCCTGGTACCCACTTTTAAGCTACTGCTTCTGTTTGAGATGCTTTTCAAAAGGCTATTGAACAGGCTATAAACATCTGCCACTTCCTCGCTTAATGGAACCATCACAGCGTTCTCATGCTGTAGTGGATGATCAGCTATGATCTCTTCCACATTTTTGCTCGACACTCACCTTTTATGATATGGCTGGAATTAAATGGTGAAGAATTCAGTTCAGGAGGTGTGACTTTACTTGCTCCTGTATCCTTTTATACTTCAGGTTGTTCAGCATTTGAAATATTTACTAAAGCCGTTTTTGGAAGCCATACATAATGGTGCATAAATTGTCATTTGCTGATTAAAAACGCTAAGTTAGCTTAGGATAAGAAGGGACATTTTGTGCTGTCTACAGTGTGTGTAACAGAGAAAGCAGTTGCCATAGAAACTAGCTCATCTCATAGTGTGAACTGTGATTCTGAGATGGAGCTCTCAGCAAAATGGACTTTCTGTTTATGTAATATGAAATTGAATATATGTGGTAGTTGTTACACTGTAATCAACATTTTTATATTGTTTTTGGTTTTAATTTTAAATATTGGCAGCTGAAAAGTTGGAGTATACAATTGCACTGGAGAAGGGGCAGGGTTTGTATCATGTGGCAGTACTTTTATTTTATGCCAGTACCCCCTGTTTAGGAAAAAGTGATTATTTCCTACATAGAAGTTAATAAAGAATAATTTCTCTGAAGAAAAAAAAAAAAGAGCTCAGTCTCGTTCACCAGCTGGGTAAAGGATTTTTATATATCACATTTTTTAACACACACACACACACACACACACACACACACACGGCGTGGCTTTGCATATAAGGATTGTGTGATGGTTGCAATGAATGATTAACAATAACAGAACAATAAGCTATACATGGTACAAAATGATTTTTAAAATTAAAGTTATATAAAGGAATATTAAAGTAATAAATGATCTATTTTTTTCCTTTATATCCAATTGGAATTTCTATTGTTACAACTAGGATCTGTAGCTTCTTGTCCTTTCACTACCATCTTCAAGAAGAGTTTGCCTCTGTCTTGTCTACAGTTCCTCTTTACACACAGCTGAAGACATAAGTTAGATTCCTCCTTAGTATTCTGCTCTCCAGGCTGAACAAACCTAGTGTGATGAACTTCCTGAAGAGGCCTGTTCCTCCAGCTTGCAGAGTTTGAGGTCCCTGCTCTGCAGCATACTGACCACTTCCCCCAGTCCATAGTATTGCTCAGGGTTCATTGTATCCGATCATCCAGGTCATTGACGGGGATGTTGAGCTGTATCAGCTCCAGCTTTGACCTCTGAGAAATGCTACTTGTAACTGGTTGCCTCGAATGCAGTGGTCCAGTGAGCTCTCCTCTCATGTTGTAGTTCACCCATCCAGTCTGTCTCTCTTCAGTTTGACTATACAGATGCTATAAAAGTCTGTGTCAAAAGGCTTACTAAAGTCAAGATAAAAGACATTGCAAGTTCTTTGCCTACCACAGAGTCGGTCATTTCATTGTAGGAGATTATCAGTTTGGTCAAGCATGATTTGCTCTTGGTGTGTCTATGTTGGCTGTTCCTGGTGACTTTTTTATTCCTCGTGCCTGGAAATGAATTTCATGGGGTTTTGCTCCATAATTTTTCCAGGAATGGCGGACAGGATGTCCTGTGTATGACTACCAACTAAGGTGCTAAGTATTGCAAATTAAGTAGTTAAATTTTTTTAGAGTGTACTTTTTCTCTTGACCATTTTTCTGGAGAAAGATTAGCCAAAATCAGTTTAGTCTCTCTTCCTTAGGTCAGCAGATGCTAATTCCATTCACTTACTGCCACCATAAATCAAATTTTGAACAGTAGTCTGGCTGTTAAATGATTTATCTGATAGGAGAGATTTTATGATCCATTCAGTTCCTCAGTTCAAAGGTATTATAAATACCAAATGAAAGACTGAAACACCAGAAGAGAAATTATGACAATCTGTAGAATGGAATGTTAACACCACTTGTTTTGGCAGTATTACTGGTCTTAAAACAATAGGATCCATATGGATGCTAATTTTCCCAATTTTGAGCAATAAATACAGCCTCTTTATGGTTTAAGTAATGATATTACTCAGTACCACTGCAGGGTCCAGCAGACTGCTTCATGATGAGGTAATAAATAGCAGTTTTGGAGATCTGACTATTTGTATTTTTCTTTTATGTGGTTTGTGATGAGGGAAGGAGAAATCACAAAGCCAGTGAAAAGCCTTGCCCTCTCCTGTAGCTGACATACTTTGGCTGAAGATATGTCAGTTGAGAAATATGAGACCATCCATAAAGCTCCACACACTCCCACATTAAAGTATTATAGAGAAACCTTCAAGTGGAAAACCAGTAACAAATTGCAGCTGAACTGCTTATGGCAAACTGCACTCTCCTGGGCGCCCTACCACTGATCCACTCATTCCTCCGTGTATTGCTTTAGTCAGGAATAAAATAGAAGACATCTCTGGTTTTCCTCTATTTCACAGACAGGAGCTTTGTGGCAGAGGGTGGGGAGAAATAGCGGGTTATCTGTGTAGCTGAAGATGATGTTACTGGCACAGACACCAGGCTGAGTACTTCACTGTTAATCAACTTTGCAGCTGTTGCAACCCCTGTGTCTGTAGCAACTTCTGTCTCAATTTCTGCCTCAGATGCTAGGAATTTGCTAACCCATTTGCTGGCAGATCAGCCCCTCTGTAACCCACCTCATCCTGGGAGCCAGCTCGGGGACACCGTTGCCTCTCTCCTTTTCTGAGCAGGCGTTCTGCTCAAACCTGTTGTTTGATCCTAGGGCAGGACCAACTGTCTTTTTGCATTGCTCCACTTTTCCCATCCTGGTTTGTTGTCTGCCATTTTGTGATTGTTTTCCCTTACATCCAGGTGAGGGCAGGGATTTTAGGCTGTACATTCGAGGAAGTTCCAGGTAGAGAAAGGTTCGTGTCTCCTCAGCTATAGGCTCTGAGTGTGTGCTAGGCTTGTATGTTCAAGCTTACAGAACTGTATGTACTTTTTTTCCCCTTTTTTTAAGAAACAAATTAGAAACTACATTATTTTAAAATACAGTGAGTGTTTTTGATATGAAGTCAGACAGCAGAACTGTTCTTTGGTCCAGTCACCTTTGAAGACGTGATTGTCATCTTACTTTAATAAATACTGTTTATTTTGAAAGAGTGGTACAGACTCTGACAGTGATTTAAGGTCTTTAGTGTTGATTTCATGAGGAAAAAATATTTTTCACAGTATGACTTTAAAGTAGACTTTTTTCCCCAATTACTCTACATGTTGGCAGCAAATTAGCTTTGAGGGAATATTGTGCACATCATAGTTCTCTGCTGATGTACTGGGGAGTCATTTTTGGATCTTTTAGCTCAGTCAGACCAATGACTGATGTTCTTCATGTCTTCAGTTTCTGTAGATTTGAAAGACTTTCTTTTGACAGGGAAGGTGATATGGAGGAAAAAAAAAAAAGCCAAAGTACAAGAAATGATTGGCAAAGTGATGATATCATCAAATGTTCAAAGACTTTGCAAATTGAAGCTTATTAGACTGACATTTTGTCTTCTATTCAGCACTAATTGGAATCATGCCTGGATGCATGATGTGGAAGGTGCTTAATGCCGTAGTGTTTATCATGACAAAATGACAGAAATCGATGTCAAGGATGCCGTAGATTTCTGTTTAATGGAGAAAACAATATATTTCAAACTGAAAGTACGTATCTCATTGTATTCACATGTATGAAAGCCCTCCTGAAATGTTCCAAATAAGGGAACTTTTATTTTTTGGCCCCTAAAATATTGGCTTGGTTGCAAATATTCCGTATTAAGTTTTAAAAGTTGTTCTTCAGAATTTATAAAAACAACACTGATGTAGTTTGAAAACAAAACAAGCAAACAAACAAAAAAAAAACCCCAAACAAAAACAAACCTGACACAATGCTTTTACTTGAAACAGATCTGAAAATTCCAGGAAGAGTGAACTCCAATCTTTCGTATGGGTGATACAATTCTTCTGAAGTTGTCTCTGACAGCTTGAATTCTTTTGTAGTCTGTGCTTTCTGGTGTATTGGCATCTGTAAAATGAATTTAGAGAAGAGAAATGGAGTGGAAAGTGATTTTTTTGAAAGGCAGCCACTGCAAACGCACAGTAAGCTGGAATATTTGAAAATATATGCATGTTTTCCTGCTGTACTTGGTGTCATTACGGATTTCCAAGTTCTAGGTGCCTGCCTGTTTGAGAGGGTGCATGCCTACTGTGTGGGATAGCACACATGGCCAGCATGTAATTCTACATCTTCATCCTGTTTCTTATGAATTTGAATTTCGATCTTCAGTTAAACCTCTAGTGTAATATAAAATTAATATTTATTCAATACTGAATGGGAATGACTAGGTTTTAGGTGAAGTCATTACCTGAATGTCCATAATGAAATACGGATTGATCATTGCAGAGTTAATATTTAAGGAAATACCAATTCAATCCAGTCTGGATGCTAACAGGCATTACTGGTCATTATTACCGTAAACTCCAGCAATCCTGAAACTGATATGGTGTTGACAAGCAGTAGTTTAGGGGCTGATGGTAATTATTTGTATTGCAGGAGTCCTTTCGGGGATCTGAATCTGTGTTGGGTTAGTGAAAATATATAACAATAGGCAACTCCTGTCCCGGTGAGCTTGCAACATAAATGTGCTTGTAGGGTGGTAGAAGTGGGTGCAGCAAGCAGATGGTTGAGGACCTGTGAGAAACAATGAAGTTTATCGATCATTTGACATGGTTTGAACAAGAAAGCAGATGACAGCATGTGAGCTGCTTCCCTCAAGTGACTCTGCTAATGACATAGTAAAAATGCCTTTCCATGATTTGCCTGTAGCATTAAAAAGCATCTAAGCCATACTGGATACTTGCTGTGTCTGCAGTTGCTGCTGTTATCACAGGTTTCTTATTTGACTGAATAGAAAAGTGTTTGACTTCAGATGGGAGACAAACACATGGAGAACATTTTTTCTGTGAGGAGCTTGGGAACCCTTATAAGTTAGATGCCTATGTAGATGCTAGTTGTTTGGTCTATGCAAGCTACGTTTAATAACAGTTAACTGTAACTGTTCTAAAACTAAGTAGTTATTGAATTCCTTGTAGAAAAAGCAAATTTAAACAATAATTTGTTATTGCAACTTTTGATTTGTTGAATACCAGTGTTGAAGGTGGAGGGGGGAGAATGGAGGAGGATCCGAACTGTCAATATGCTGTTGGTAATATTAGAGAGAAAATATTAGTTTTTCTGCTAAAGTCAGTCATGTGGGTGGGAGTGTGTGTTTGTATGTACATATGTGTGTATAGGTATTATTGCCCTCTAATGGATAGAATCTGAATGGCTCAGCTGTGCGTGCTTGTGTGGGTTTCTATAGCAAAACATTATTTTCAGGTTGTCTGATATTTCCCATTGTAGAAGAATCTTGTATTGTTTATTCATAAGAGACTCTGATACATCTTTTGTAGGTAATGTTCCTTTAGTTTGTGAAATTAATTTGAAATTCAGTAGAAAGTCCCACAGCTTAGAACTTCATAGAGCAAAGGCACTTCTCCATTTTAACCAAATTATAACTGCTTTAAATTTGCCACCTTCTCCTCATTTTTTTTGCCATAGCGCTAAAATAATAACTAAATATGAACAGAAAATACCAGATCTGTGTACAACTGCTCCATCAACAACCATAGGAATGGTGTAAATGAGCAGAGCATGTTTCCATTCCTTTGTTACCTCCAGAGTGTGCCCATCTCATAGCGCTCCTGCAGAGAGCCGCACACAACCAGGGTCTCCCAAGCTCCTGAGGTGCAGGTGGAAGAGGGCGAGCACTTCATGTCACCTTGGGTGACACCCTGGCTGTGGTGGGTGTTCCCTGTCGCCGTTTCCACCTGCTCATACTGGTTGCTTGCTCATGTACTTTGTTTTCTAGGAAAAGTGACAAAAGTGCATAATGTAACCTTGTGGATTGATGTTTCAAATCTTGATGAGATTCATGATAAAGACAAGTATTCTACTCATGCACAGTAGATTGGGTTTTGTTTTGCTTTTTAAATAAAACTATCTTTGAAGTCATCTGAAAATAAAGGCTGCAGTTTAGCTGGAAACTGGATTTACAATTGTTTGTAGTGAAACTTGTTCACTTCTACATGTTCTTTATAGTGTGGTCCTAATATAGTTCTATTTTTTCCTAGCAGGGCTCTGTTCTCATTCAAGAAATATCTTTGGGAGAATTAAATTTCAGAATTGTGTTGCTTCTCTTTGCAGCCATAGCCTTTTCATTTTCAAAATTTCCAGTGCTTGCTTTTGCAGTTGGATAACTCTACGTTGTTTTGAATATATAATGGAACATGTGTTGCTAACAGCTTTCTTCATCTGCAGTTGTAAACTGTGTTGTGGCTTCAGAGTAGCAGTGAGTATCCAACAGTTACCTTCCTCCCCTCTGGGAGGTTCATGACAGTAGTGACAGGCAGCATGGTTATTACGAAGAGGTTCCTGAAGGATATGGATTGCAACAAGCTGAGTAATCATAGTTACGAAATACTTTAAATGTTCTGGTAAGGCCATCAACTGATTTCACAAAGCTCTGCTAAGGGACCTCCAATTTCTCTATATTTTTAGTTGAGTCTATCATACTTATATTACTTCATGATCTAATTAATAAGCTAAATCTAGGTTGGAACAACAGAAAGGATAATACATTAATCAAATTCCCTTATAATGACCTTGTAATGACTATTTTCATATGAATGACTTCTGTGATGTGTGATACAACACAATGCATGCTGTACTGGCTTTTCCTGTACTTCCCAAGAGCCCGAGTGCTTCCCTGTGCTTGTACCTGCTCAGCTTCACAGATGCACTTTTGTAAAAGACTGTAATAGTGATCCGAGAGCCTGCTTCTAGAGCAAAATAAACTGTTCCTGAGTTCTGGGCTACTACGGTTTACATCCATGGTGAAAATAGAGGGGGAAAAAACGCACATGTTAACAGAAAGATGAAGGAGCATCTTCTCAGCCCAAGATGAGGACTTTATCTGCATTTATAAATATTGGTGGTTTTCTTCTGAACATGATGTTTCCTAGCAATATGCGTTGTTCTTTTCTCAGAAAAGTTATTTTCCACTTACAATGCATTGGCAGCCATTGTTTGTATTGTTTAGGATCAATTGAGATATTTTTCTAAATGTTATTTTGATTTGATTTGATGACATTGTTTGCAAGTGAATTAGGAAAGCTCTGATTGTTTGGTGCGCGAGAAGGGTATAATACATGGTCACATGCTCGCTTAATGCATGCACATTGTGATGGCAGTAGTAATAGCACCATTAAAGAACAAAAGGTAGCAACACATAGTAGCTCTGTATCTGGCCAATCCCCTCAAATTACCATAAATATTTGAGCAATCTGAATAGTTTTAGACTCTGTAGTAAAGCTTTCCTGTTCTTATCTGGCACTGAAGGAATGTGGAATAAAGTATTCGTTTAACCAAGTATAAAAATATGTATGCTATGCAGTTATAATCATGTGTCATTAATCAGAAAATACTGCAGAAACTCTGACAAATTAAAAACACAAGGATGTGTCTGCAAGGGCTTTTTCAGTCATTAAAAAGCTGCTTCACCTCTCAGGCAAACTATTTAATGGCAACTTCTTGCTCAGTGTACTGACATCTTCAAAGGCTCTGACATCTGTCGGCCTTTGAACTACCATTAAAAAATATTATCCCATTTCCATTCTTTTATGCCCATTTTTTTAATTATAGCCCTTCTTTCAAGTTAGGAACATGGTTGGTTTAAATGATGCTGTCCTTTCGTTTTCAGCCACCCAGCTGCGGTTTGAATAAATTGATGTAGAATCAAAGGCGGGACTTTAAAGGGAAAAGGTTTGATGGACTTGGACTCCGAACCAGATGAGGTTTTATGATGAAAAGGGTTTAATCCCAGCACAGGCATCGCTTCTATCAGTTGAGCAGTACAAAGCGATTCATATATATAGGTTCACGAGAAATGATCTTTTTTTTTTTTTTTTTTAAACAAACAAAATTTTTTTCGGCTTTTCAATTTGGGACTATGCAATTATTAAGAGGGNTCATATATATAGGTTCACGAGAAATGATCTTTTTTTTTTTTTTTTTTAAACAGCACAGATCTCTTCAGGACTTGCAAATGTGGCATTAGCTAATATTCAGAGAGCTGATTTCCTTTCATCCACCAGAAGCTTATGATTATAGTACAGTTCTCGAATTGGAAATGAGAGCTGCAACACAGATTTAAAGCTATGCTGTCTGATTTGTATTCAATATACATGTCACTGCGGGACAAGCCAGTCTAGGCCGAGCTGGTTCAATAAAGGGAAAAACAGTTTTAGAATCTGAAATTCTGGCAGGGTAGGTACCAATTAATTCTTACCTGCCCTACCTGAGCATTGTGTTGGATACTTAGATTACTACTGTTTCTAAAACTGTACAAACAAACCCTTGTGATAGTGTTTCTTTGGCATCTTTTGCATCAGAGATTGAGAGAAAATATGTAGCATTGATCAGTAATGGCTTCCAATGTAGCCATTTATATGGAAGGCAATGTTTGTTTTTCTGTACATGAGTTTCAAGGAGACTTAGCAGGGACAGCTTTGCTATTCCTTTATAGCAATAGCATTTGTTAATGCAGTAATTAGGCATGCATATGGAGAAATCTGAAGTCTCTCAAAAATTCATCAGATGCTATTTGTCAAAAATACCATCTTGTGATACCCAAGAAATAATCTCTTTAATAGTTCCCTGGTCTTTGTGCTTCATGTTAGTTGAAATGTGGTATGTAGACATGATTTCTTACTTTTCAGCAATCAGATTGCATCCTTCAAAACAGTGATGCTTTCAAAAAAAAAAAAAAAAAAAAAAGGAAAAGTAGATTTCAAAAGTCTGCAGATTGTCCTCTTAAGAGTGTGCTTCATTGTTGTACAGAAGGAGGACTGCTGCTTTTGGTCAACAATCAGCAGCTCCCCACAACCGTTGTTCCCTGCCAGAATATTCAGTTTAGGAGTAATATATTGTTCCTTATTTCTTAATGCAATTTACAGCTTTTTTTTGGGGGGGGGGGGGGGGTCCTTGGGACTGGGCCCTCTTAACAGGGTG
>VXAL01009187.1:57158-162183 GCA_013399475.1 Chauna torquata
AGTACAAAAGATTCAAAACAGTTGCATGAGTAAGTCTGACAAGATTCCTGCCCCAGGATGCAGAGGCCTATTTGTCATTCAGAAAATGAAAGTGGCATCAGCTGAATTCAAGGACAAACAGAGAAGGATGAAAAGGATAGAGATCAATGTAAAAGTGCCAGAGGATGATACTGAGCCCAAAATACTCTTGATTCCAAGAAAAGAAATGTTATGCATGCAGTTTTTATTTATTTTGTACAGATCATCCTGTGATTGATCTTGTCTTTCTGAACTGGTAGTGGTACCATGGTGCTTCCAAAGGGTCTCTGAACTCAGAGCAGCCGCTGTGGGGATGATGGGAATAATGCAACCAGCACTTGAGGATGAAGGTGCAGAGAGGGAGACTAGAAATGGTATGGGCTTGTGTGTGCGTGCACCAAGTACACCAAAGATACCATCAGCTGATGTCTTTGACTCCATCCTGACATCTACGTTGGACTACAGACTTCCTTCTCTAAGTCTTTCATCCTCACATGGGTGTGGCAAATTTAGCAGTTTGATATAAGGATTGATACTAAAGTTAGTCAGCTAGCATATATTTCTTCCAATGTGGAGTTAATTTTAAAAAGAAGAAAGTCAAAATCTGCACTCGGATGTATAATTTTGCATTTTATTTGTGTAAGCAGCTAATATAGAGATAAGAATTTACCACAACTAGTTGATTAGAAGACATACTGCAACTGTTGTTACTGCCTTGCAGAATTTTTTTTTTAAGTTAGAATCTGATTATTTCTTTGAAGTCTACACCTGTAAATTACACTTTTTTTTTTTTCCTGAAGCTGCTGGATTTCAGGATTTCTGTCCACACACATTGCCATTCATGAGACCCAGAATGAGGACTTCATGCTTGCTTAAAGACTGCCATCTTCGATATAGCAGCATGACATCACTGACGAGAGAGTTTCCTGGTGTGCTAGGTTCTTTAGCAGAACAGAGTGGTACACACAGGCTAAGGCATTTAAGTCATCTCTAGTCATCAGACCAGAGAATAAGGAGCCAGTGTTAGGCTCCTTAGTTGACTTCGTGTAATTATGTTGGAGTTGTGAAAAATTTCTTTCACTTTAATTAACAGTCAGGCCAGAGCTTGGACAGTATCCTGAACTTGGAGTCTTCCCAAGTACTTCAACTGCCTGTTGAGGAGATGGTCCTGGCAGATACCCGAACAGGAGTTAGTGTCCAGAGTTTGCACTTCTACAAGTATTCAGAAATTGAAAATGGGAGATATCTTATGTATGAACAGCTAATTGCTTAGTTTTGTTTTTATCTGTATCTTATGTATGTTCTGTCAAGTTTTCAAACCAATTCCATTTCCATTACAGTCACCATAAAACCCTTATGGGGGATATACAGGATAAAATTTCTGGGGTACTCTAAAGATGTATGAGTTTTGAGCAATAATTTAAACAAAGGCATCCAAAAGAGAAATAACTGAGTGATGCTCTTCTGTTGTTGTTCTCCTACTTTCAGTGAAGTCTTTTCATTAGTTGACAGAGCAAAGACATTTCTTACAGACAATATGGCCTGTACCTCTTCTGGGGACAAATTATATGTTTGATTTTGCTGCCTCATGGAGATGAACGTCTGTAGTGATCCTTAAATCTGTAATACATCATGTCTGCATTTAAATCAGAATAGCATGTTGTTCAGGAAACGCTAATGCTTTTAAATTTAATACATGGAAATTTAAATGCAAATTTTTTTTACAAGCTTTAACCGTTTTACAAGCTTTGAATTTCTGTATCCAGCTTCTTCTGTCAGAGTGGTGGGTAGTTTTTCCCAGTCTGCTACGAAAATCTTTAGCCTCTGTTTATGTATTCCGTGGCAGGAAAGTCCTATCCTTCCATAAGTGTCAGTAGCTTTTCTTCGCATTCAACACAAGCTTTGCTCCAGTGTTGTTTCTGAACTGAATACATCATTAACATTCTTCTAAAAGGAATAATTTCCTTTCACATCCCGAAATACGGAAAATAAAGCTTTATTTTTTTCCCAGAAGAAAACAGGGAAGACTGAACTCATGTTTGGTGAAATTTTGATCAATCATTTTTGGGGGGTAGGTTGTTTGTATGATGCAGCAAAACTGGTACTAAATATAGATTTAAATTTTTTAGCCACTGTGTATTTTATCTATATTCTACTCTCAAAAATATTTTTTAGGGGATCACAGCATTAAGCATATCTTTATGGGTGAATTTTTTTGCATCTCCATCATACTTCAGTTACATTACTGGAGTTGTGCAGATTGTTTGGTGCCTAGCTGAGTGTCTCCATGAAATTTCTTAGTAGAAAGACACAAGGAAATGAGTCCTCCATCTAGTCCTTTCCAGGTAGGTCTATTAGTAGTCTTAGTCAAATAATTTTGTGTGTGTACACACACACACACACACACACACACAAATACAAATGTAAATCTTTCACAGGTAAAAAGAGAGGGAAAAGAAAGCTGTATGTCTTTATTTTTTGGCTCACTGATCTATTTCAAAGCAAATACAGTAAACCAAGTGATTAGAAACTCATCTGGAAGCTGTCTTCCAGGCAAGATGGCCAGGTCTTTTCCAGATCTTGAACTGTTAAACAGAAAAATTATTTGCATTTATCTCAGTTTCAACTTGATGACTAATCCTTTCCCTCCCCATTGCACTGTATTGTTTAGTTCCAGTCTCATCTCTTCCCTGTGTAGGCTTGAAGTTCTTCCACTTGACTAAAAATCACCTTATTAGGAAGGCAGTGGAAATAACCAACCTATATGAAGTTCTGCTTTCTAGATGCTGTTAACTAAATTAGAATCAAATGTACTTATGTAAATTAAGAAATCAAAATAAGCTCCGTTAATTTTAAGCTCTTTGTGGAGCTGTGAAATGGATGTCTGATTTTCTTTCTCTCTTTCTCCCTTTCCCTCTCCCCCCTTCCCCCCTTTTTAAAGCCCAATAATTTGTAGCTTAAATCCCATTGACATTTACTAGGATTTAGGCGGCTAACTGGCTTCTTTAAAAGTCCGGATCTATTTCAGTGCACTTCTTTTGGAACTAAAGATCAAAATTTGTATTTTTGCTTGATACCACATCACAGCAGATCATGAAAAGTTTCTACCCCTTTCTCACAGGTAGTCATAGAAGTAGGAACATGAATGTTGCCAATATGTTGAGTGCAACTTTTCCTACTGGCATTCTGATGCCAGTGTCTTGCTTATTTCTTTTCACTCTTCAGAAATATATGGCAAATTCAGTGAACAGTTTGGGGTTTAAATTACCTATGGAAATGTTGTCTAAGCATGTTTATCTATAGGAATGACATGGATAGATTCTTTTTCATTAATTTTTATTGAAAACAGAGCTAAGCAGAAGGTAACTTCTCTTTATTGTTCTTCATGAGTCAACACATTGTGTTTCAGTAAAATGCTTAATCTGTAGAACAAGAGGAGACAAGATAGAGCAAGTACATTACCAAGAAATAAAATCTAGTCTGGAAAGGTCCTAGACTTTTCTTGGGACTGTGACAAGCAAAGGAGTTGAGGAAAGAAAAAATGAAGTTGCCCATAATTTGAAAATGGAGTGACATTTAGCCTCAAGCAGCACTGCACAAGTATGGTGGTGTTAAATCTGCCCCCACCCCTAAACAGCACTCTAACAGAGTACAAAATAAGCAAGGTTGGTAGGAGTATACTTTTGTCAGATTCACAAATATTGGGCATTTTTCAGAGTATATACAATGTTGAAACAGTCCAAGTAAAGAACCTTACAAAGGAGGCTTGACGTTTAAAAGCACCTTATTGCTGCTAAAGATAATAGAATAAATATGTAAGTTCAGCTCAACACCTCACTTGGCAAGTCCTAGTGGATGTTTTCAAAAGAGATGTCAGAGGTACGTTTGCAAAGGTGAGAAAAGCTGGAATTGTGGTGAGATGGAGTTGATATGCCTTTGTATAAGCCCTGTAATATGGAGACTCAGATTTTACACAGCTGAACAGCAAACATTTTACTGTTAATATTATGGTTGCCATCTGCATTGCTTCTGCATAATTTTTTTTTGACACTGAGCATGCATCTGTTTTATTCTAGAGAACTGCTACTCTTTGTATGCTGGGCAGCTTAGTGAATACAACTTTCATTTGTGTAACAGTTTTCCTACAAGAGAATACCTAAAATTGCTGTTATACAGTCTGATTTAAAAACTAAACATTTGACTTATGAACATAATAATTTCATCCTATCACTGAAATATGTTCTTATATAAAGATGTCTTCTATTTAACAAGTTGTGCAATGGCACCAACCTTATGGACAGATTTTTTTCCCCCAAGAATGAGGAAATTTTAAGTATGCACTTTAATGTATGTTTATATAGTATTTCGTGCACCTCTTTTGTGTTGAAGTTTTAATTTTGCTGATATTTTAGTGTTTCCAGCAAGTACTAGACTAGTGATCAGGACTACGGGTAATTGTGGTGGTGTTAGCAGAGCTAACACAAGAATCAGTGTGCTGCAGTGATTTCCTCCAGAATAATTTGCATAGCCCCATGCTTTTTGGAAAATTTTATCAGCGCTCGTAGGAGGTGAAACCTACCTGTTGGTCATTGAACTGTTGTTCATTCTCACTTCATTTCACACCATTTTATTTATCTGCTCCCTTAATTACCATTTTTATGGGTCTATGTGTTCTTACCCAAAGGTATTTAAACTTGACAGTGTAATAGATTGTGCTGTGAAAGCTAAATAGCTGTTTATTACTTATCCCTGTTAATTTGGGCTCTGCCACATCATTACCCATGTGATAATGTCCATGACATTTGCAGAAATAGTTTTCTTTACAAATCAGTGCTGTTCTCACATTGCATTCAACATTACTTCCTGACCAAAAAACACAGCAAGAATCCTTTAAATCATTCTCCAATAGTAAAATAATAACTGCAGAAATCTGACTACATTAGCTAGGCATTATTATGGTCATGTTAATATCTTCTGTGTATTACCTTGAAACTGCCATCTTGGTTCTATTTGCTTGCCTTTCCCATTCTTCTCTCTCTCTCTCTCTCTGCCCAGTTACTACCTTACTTTAGATTTGTTTTTCCCCTGTGATTCTGATAGTTGACTGGGGTTTGATGCTCAGGGACATACCTTACAAACTCAGTTCTTTCTGAGTTGTAACAGGATCTCCACAAAGCGTCTGGCTTGTTACTGCTTTGATAGGATATTTTAAACAGTGTCTCATATACTTCCTTGTTCCCAAGCTTATTTTCTGCCTATACATTTAAGGATCCCTAATATTGATGAATTACTGGTTTTATCAGTCACATGAAAAATTGGATAATATTTTTAACTTTTTATTTAAAATTGGCATTGTATAGAAAATCTTTTTAATGTACTTGGTTAAAATGGAGATGCATGACATTAAAACCTTGAGTTACTACCTTTTAATGACTTGCTAATTCAAACTTGTTTTCAAGTATCAGTTTGGACTTGATATCTTTTTAGATTTAGATTGTAGCTTAAACAAAAAGATTCCTGTTTTTGGCAGTGCTGTGTACCTGTTGTGTCTTCATCATGTTACGAAGGAGCCACAAATTTATCTGCCAGCTGGCTGAACTGGCCAGATGAAATTCATCTGGCTGGGAGAAAAGCATGTATACTGGGCCCAGTGAGTCTGACTCTGTAGGATGTTTTGTGGACAAAAAGGTCAGAGAGCCACTGGGATTGTGCCTTGCCCTTAGAAACTGCACTTTGTTGCCCTTTATCTCCTAATGGTAAAAATCATAGTGATGGTTCCCAAAAACCAGAGTGAGATCAAGTGTAAGACTGTTGTGACTTGCTGAAACTGCAGTGGCAAGACTTGTTAATATAAACCAATTTTGTTTTAAACACAAACCAACATCACACATCTTTGAAGTTCTTACAGCTATACTTTTTTTCTTACCTTAGAGCTGCAAACAAACATTTGTATATATTTTTAGTAGTGTTTTATGTTAGATACATTGCTTTTTTTGTGTGATAATAGAGAAACTTGTCCTGTTTCTCAGCCCCTTACAAAGCTTTGTTTATTAATAAGAAAGTTAAAGTAGTTCAGATTCCCCATTTTCAACGGATAATCTGTTCTAAGTTATTTTACACTAAATACGTCACCAGTTGCTGTTCTGACTCGGATGGGATACTTCTCCCACCTCTTCTGGAATGTTGCACTAATCTAGGGTAGAAAAGGGAGTCATTGTCGCCACTGAGTCATTGGTTTCTACTTTGTTCCTTATTTTCCTTTAATTCTTCTTCATCATCAAAGTGAGATTTGTTTTTACTACAGACTTCATTTCCCTTGACTGGACTGATCTCCTTTCAGAAATAATCCGCTATCCAATAACAAATGTTATGTATACCTCATCCATCTCTGTCACATCAAGCCAGCATAACAAGACACAAAGAAACAAATCTCCCTTTCAGAAGGGTACAGCTGATGGTTTCACATAGTGCACTGTTCAAATGAATGCACTAATTTTAGTGTTCTTCCAGGTGAGAAAATGCTGAGTGAGCATTGGCACACACAGGCAGAAACGGCGTATCGGTGATTCAAGCAGGGCTGTTATTTATGGGCTAATATATGAGGTTATAATCCTAGAAAGGATCATTGCGATCATCTAACCTAACAATTCATGTTTGAACTAAGTCCATGGATCTGCTTAGAGGTGTGGTTTTTTGTTTGTTTGGTTTTTGTTGCATGCAAGTAAAATTAAACACAGCAAATGGAGACTTACGTAGTCGGCTCCAGCTGAAGCCAAGTTAGCCCGCTGCAGAAAACTTTTGAAACTCAGTTTGAAGAGTTAGCATGATCCACTTGAGAAATGCCTTAGTTTTTAAAAGTGATGCACTTTCTGCTGCCTGAGTACACTCAGCAGGGAAGAGCAGTGAAGGGTTTCTGCAGCTTCATCTGCGGGGAGTTTTTAGTCACTTACTCCCAGTGGCTCAGATCTAGAATGATGTAGGTGTTGCTTCAGTGGCTTTTACAGTAAGACTGGGTTTTGTCTCAAGTCTGCATTTCCTTGGTTTTGTGAGTTCAAACAGTGTTGAGGACATTTCAAAGTTATGTATAGTGATGGGGTGGATGTGGTTTGCTGTGTAATACATTGAAAGGGAGACAGTGGAGTCCATGTCTTCCATCACTGAGTATAACAGATTCAGTCATGCTCCGGCCTCTTCCTTAGAAACTGATCCAAGTAAATGCTTTAAGAAGTTGAAGTAGAAGCTCCTGAAAAAATAAAAGGAATTTTTGTATTATTTTTTTTTAATTGGACTGTAGTCATTCAGTCCATTTCTCATCTCTGTTCCATGTAACTGTAGCAGAGTTTCAGACTTCAGCAGCAGATTTTAATTTGAACTTTTTGCCAGCTTTATATTTTCTTATGCAATTTACTTTTTAAAATTAAGAGCACATGTTTTTCTTCCAAATAACATGAAGTACATTTATTGGCATTTTAAATAGGCCAAAGTGAGTGAGCAACCTTCTTTTTTTTCTTTCAAGTCTATTTTTTCCCTACAGGCAAATTGCTGTGGGCTTTTGACCCACCCTTTTTATGACACTATTTCAGCACGGATATTCTTAGTTAGAATTCAAAGTTATTCCTTTGAAACAGAAATAGAAATCATCATCTCAGCTAGCAGTTTCTTTACCTATAGGACTGTTAAACATGCGTATGCATACATACATACAAGTATGCCATAAAAATATCTATGAAATCTCTACGTGTCACCCAGTTGACCTTACATAGTTGTATTTTTGTTCTGTTTGGGATATTTTGTAAACTAGTGTTTGCTTTCTCTTTGTTTTCTTTTATGTTGATTAAGGCATTTACAGAATGCTTTCTTGTTTGAGGTATGCTGCTACGGCATGGCCATCCTTCAGTGCTCTTTGTAAAAGAGAGATGGATCTCTCTTATTTCATTTACTCATACCCATGCAACTGAAATAAAGGCTATAACACCGATCCCTAAATGACAGGAAGTAGCAATAACATTTTGGACCTATATATACACTGTGAAATCTTTATTTATGTTTAAGCCTTATGTTTAGCACAATAATAATTTGCTCTGGTGGAGTGTTGAAGATGTGTATGTCTCACAGTAGCTTTTTTACCCAAGTTATTGTTTGGACCATGCATACAATTTGGTAGGCATGGTTCACAAACATTGATATGAGCAGCTATAAAAACAATATAAGAAACCAATACTGAGAAACAGGATTCAGTTTTACAAACAAACCAAGCAAGCATCATACCTTCAGGTCTCAGGTGTGAGAAGTGAGATTTTATAGTTACATCTTTTGTTTTGCCCCAGAATTACTTGGGAGGAAAAAAAAAAAAGTTGCTCTTAAGTTTCATATTTCATGGATTTTCCACAACTGAAAATTATGTAATCTTGTTGGGTTTTTTTCCCTGCTAATACTAATTTGCACACATTTGAGTCTAATAATACTTTATTAAACCTGGCATGTGGAATAGCAGAATCTTAGTGATGGAAAGTTTGGGATTTGTTTCCTTTAGCAGTTTTAAGATGCCTATGTCACAGAAAGTTGTCTGATGCAGCAAGTTGTTCCGTTGTAAGCTGCTTCTGCCAATGACTTTGTTTATGGAGAAAAAAAAGTCTGGCTTTGAAAACTAGACTTATTTTAAGGTAATTGACAAGAACTGTGTCTGTGATCCCCAGTGTAAGCTTTTCCCAGTCACTTTGGAGAGATTAGATGTCACTTAACATCGTCTTATTAGCAGTGAAGTTGCTCCAAAAGGACTCCCTTAATCACATTAGTTTCGCTGCCATCACCCTGTCTTCACATTCTTTCTTCTTTCCTGATAGAACCAAATCTGCTTTTGCCATCTATTAGGTCCAACATTAATGCTCTTTTACATATTAATTACTGTTACTTTACCTGTAACATTCAGCCCACTATCTTTTGGCTTCCCAGTTTTGGATCTGAAAGTTTGGCACCGCCACTTTTTCCATGGGGCAGTAGAAAGTGCTGTATTGTGCTGTTTGATTTTCCAATGTCTCTGTGCAAGAATTATTGAGTATAGAGTGAAGTAAAGCAGAAAGAAGTAACAGTTGACTCAGGAATTCACCCATTCTCTATCTTGGCTTGTAATATGATTTATGGATGTTTTTTTCTTGTATTCTAAGAAGTGAGTCTTGGCTCCTTATCCTAAATATTTTATCAGACTTCTTAGGAATCTTCTGAACAATGTAATATCTTAAAGTTTCACTTATGGAAAAAATCAAGCTTAAGAAGGTTGTGTGTGTGGGGGTTCTTTCTTTCTTTTTTTTTTTTTTTAATAAAAACAAACAAACTGTGATGGAGGGCGAATCAGCTCTTGAAAAGAGAGCTAGAGAGAGCTTACAAGGTAATCGTTACTATGCCAGGGAGGACTTGCATTGGAATGGCTATTTAAAAAAAATAAAATAAAAGCTACATATGTCAGTTTAGAACTCAAAGCATGTCATCCTATAGAAATTGTAGCTGTTATCTTCATTGACGTAGCGTTCTTCAGTTAAGTAAAAGGCAGTTACTTAAACATTTTATTATGATCTGGAGGTGAAATGTGTTTCTGAAAGAATTATAAAAGTATATTGTAGATTATAATTATATATTGAAATGTACTTTACATTTTAGTCTATATACAGATTTTAAAAAAAACTAAACACAGAGTGAAAGATCAGGAAAGGGCTGAAAGAATCTAGTGCGGAGCACACTATCTGAAAAATATGTTTGAAATAATGCTGATATAGGATGAAGTATTTGACCTGTGTTATAATTGTGTATACAAATGATGTGCTTATTCTATCTCTTTGCATGCACACACAAAATTTTACCTGTGACATGCTAGAGAATAATGCCAATGAGTAATTAAGAAAGCATAGAAACGAAAGTCATTCTTGTGATCAGTTTCTGAGATGGTTGATATTATTTAACACGTTACAGCTGTGATAGTCTAAGGACAGAACTGAAGGTTTGAAAGGAGACGTGTCCTTATTACACCATATAGCTCAAATAGTTTTAAAAAATGGGCAGACTTTCAAGCCTCAATTTTCTCTCTCAGTTCACAGTATTTATCACAACAATCTGTCTTGGTATCTTAATGTACAAAGCAATATTTCTGACAGAGTCATTCATTTCCCAACTTTGGTCAGAAACAAATGTTTCTTTGTCAAAGATTTGTAGTAATGTGGTTCTCAGAGACTGCAAATAGATGGTGTATCTGAATACAGATACTATAGTAAAATGTCTGAAGAAGAAAAATAGTAGTTGGACAGATCAGTTCAGAGCTCTAGAAGCCTTAATGGCACTTCAGGGCAATGGGATTTTTAAATATACAGTAATTTTAAAGCAGATTTTCTTATGAAACCTTTAATAAGCTTGAGCTGAGTCACCTACATATGTTTAGTAGGTCAGTATTTTATCCTAGTGTCATCACATACTTTATGAAAGAATTCCAGGAAACGGCAGCGTTGCTTGTGAGGTGGGGAGAAAAAAACGGGGAAAGGCTGTGTGAGGTTTTTAGTGAAAAGGCTTGTTTTCAGAACTATATTTATGAATGAAAACATCTTTTCAACATCATACATTACAACTAGCTGCAAAGACAATGGTTTTGTGTCACAGATGCAATGCACCTGTGCAATGCTTCATTTAAGGAGCTACAGAAGAAATGCATTTAGAACAGTAACTAATGAGAGTTATATGCAAGTGTAAATCTAAACTAACAAACAATAAAGTAGCAGTGTATATTCTATAGACTTCAAGAGTAACACAGATTTACTGCGTATTGCTTTGGTGTTCCTGCGCAGAAGGCAGGCTGTGAGCTGACTCCCTGCTGCTCTGCCGTGGCAGCGCAGTCCCCTGCTTCTGATGCCCTGGCTGCGGCACACGACATGTTTTGCTCCCAGGGACCAGAGGATGGTCAGTGATCACATAAAAGGAAGTTGTGGATTCTGAAGTCTGTGTCTTGCGTTTTGAAGGTTGTGTGTGTCATCTATACCATGTTTGTAGAGTCTTAAGGGTTTTCTGCGTTGGCCAGTGTCATCCTTTCTTATTGTGCTCTAGTGCCTTCACCTGAAGGAGCACTTTCTTTAATATGTTCCTTGTGCACATCAGCACATTACGGTGAGATCCAGTCTATAGTCTGCAGGAGTGATTGGTAAATGATTGATGATATGCCAATGTCTCATTAGAAGGTGGCAGGTGATTTCTTAAGGGGAAAAAAAAGAGGCATTATATATAGCAATTATAGGCAACAAACTAAGTTTCTTCACCAGGGGGATCCCCCCCTCCAAAAGTGTAAATCTCCTTGCTCTAACCATGCCTAGGGCAGGAGGGAGCTGCATTCAGCTGCATGTATGAAGAGAAGGGGAAAAGGAATAAGACAGGACGAGAAAAGGGACAGAGAATCTTTGGAGTCAGCTTCCTACCGTAGGTGAAAGCCTGTCTGAGGAAGTATTTTGTTGTTTGTTCTTGTGTTTTGTTTTGTTTTTTTTTTACTTTGTTTGTTCTTTATTTCAGGTTATCTGTGAGATGGAGAGCCAAATCCACAAACTGCGGGAAGAGCTTATTCAGGTAAATGCTCAGCGGAAGCAACAGCTGATGGAGCTGAGCCTTCAGTGGGAAGAAGAAAAGCAGAGGGCAGCTCGAGATCATGAGACAGCAGTGAATAAGCTGAAAGTGGAGGCAGAAAAAATGTCACTAGACCTGAAAAAGATGCACGCTGCAGAGAGAGAGAAGGCCTTGGACAAGGTAAGAGAATCGCACGGGGCTGCTTCTTGGGGCACAGCAAAAGGGGAGCAATCACCTCAAAAGTCAGATAACCAAAGTTTTACTAAGGAAAAATGTTTAGGGGTTACTTGAGTTGAAAAAACAAAGCAGTAGGCTGTAGATCTGACATCAGATGCCACAATCACTGCACGAATATGGAAAGTTCTGTGGTTCGGTAATGAAAGACTTCTGTTTGAAGAGGCAATGGCAGCGATTGCTGCTGTAGCCATTTTCTGTGAGTGCTGCTGGGGCAGCACCTTCCAGCTGTGTTGCAAGAGGGACGGCCACAACCTTTAAAATCCAGATGATTTCAAAGGCAAACCCAGCTAAGGACTAGGCTAATCACTTTTCCTTTGTTGGAGTAGATAGAGTGGAAAGGGCAGTTCTGTCTAACCACACTTTCTCCCTCAAAATGAGAGAAGGTTCTTAAGGAGAAAAAAATCAGGCTAAAATTGCAAAGAAATTGGGTCCAGTTGCTAACAATGGCTGGTCTACTTTTGCCTGTGTGCATCGAGTGAGCAAGTACTGTGTGAAAAGTTTGAAAATATAAATTAATATTTCAACTTCATCAAGGCTTCCCTCCCCATTCTGCTCAGTGGGGTCACAGCGTATCAGTGCTTTGACACGGTGCTCGCAGCCGGCTTCCTGACAAACCGCTTTCACCGGCTTCTTGAATTGAAGTGTTTCTCCATATTAGGGATGACACAAACTAGGACATGTTAGTTTTATTTCAAAGACTAAACTAAAAAAGCCTGCTTAATATTGATGGTAGACTAAGGGTGTATATGTAAGCAGATAGTTGTTGAAGTATCTTTTGTATGTGTTAATGTAATAAGTGATACATTTTATTGCCCAGTGATGTACAGTGGCACAAATTAACAATCTGCCTATACTCTTTGAACGGCCTTTGTGAAAGTGACATTTCATTTACCTGCGTCAGGTTCTTGGTCTGTAATTTTAAACAGCATTTGGAGGATTATGTTGGAAATCAGCCAGCCTGAAGCCATTAAAATGGCTGTGATCAACAATTCAGAATCTTTTCTGAATGTAAGGAAAGCTCTGCTTGGCATAATTATTTAAAGCCAAGGTCACGGAAAGTATTTAAACCTTTGAAATTCATCATTAAAGGATTAATTTTAACTCAGGAAGACATTGTCATTTTTGCTTAAAAATGGAATTTGAATCTCAATTCTTTTCTTTCTTTGATCTTTTTTTACATGTGTAGTATAGCAAAAGAAAAGTTCACTTCTTTACATCCTCAAATTAAAGTTGCAAATAATCCTTCATAGGGAAATATCTTTAATAGTCTTGAATTGTCATTTCTGTCAGAAATATTTTCTTTTAATTTATTGGATTTTTCTATTTTTCCAAATAAAATTGCTAATTTTAAGCTATATTATCTGCTATTAAAAATTACATTTTTTTTTTTTTAACTTAGCATACTTTTTTTTCCCCTCTAATCAGAAGAGCACATGTTGGGTAAAGAATAAGGGGGGAAAAAATCAGTGTTGGAAAGTCTTTCATAGACATGAAAAAATACCTTGCATTACCATCAAATCTCCCTCTACTGTTCTTTTACATTTCTGTCTTCCAAACGCAGAGCTGTGGAAATTGTCCACAAAGTCCAAAAGTCAAAGTAGCTTAAAAGGCAAAATCCATTTAAAGGTCAAAAGCAACAGTTTAAGCTAACTTAGTTTCAGATCTTGATCCTATTAAAGTCCACAGAATTTTGATAGAGATTTTACTGGGAGTGGAGGGGGACACGACCTTAATTGCAGCATGAATCTTGAAACTTGTTTTTAAAATAAGCAAATCTTGTTCCCCTGAAATTTAGGACAATATGGGAGAAAGTTTTGTCCTCCAAACTTAATTCTTTTTGCCAAGTCTTTAAAGATTATTTAAAAATCCAAGGGGAAGCTGAATTTCACTGTTTAAGCTTGGAAATAGTCATATGGCTGTCCAGATTTTCTGAAGGTCAGTCCATTCCCACATGAAGGATCTTATTCGTCGGTGGTCTGTTTTGTGAGTAATACTGATTTCTATGTTTATTGCTTTGTGAAATTGTGGACTGATGTTCAAAAACAAAAAGGGCTAAAACTTGAATGAAAAGAAAAATTAAAATAAAAATGGGTAAAAGGAGACATAGGATTCATATGGTGTTTCCCTCCCCATAGCCCTGCTGCAGTGGCGATGGGAGGGAGGAGAATGAGGGGAAGAGAGTAGGGAAACAGTATTCATTGCAAGCACACTGGACGTCTAAATATTTGTTGGTATTTGTAGACAGCTTTTCAATATTTAAGTAAACGTAATGTAATTTACTGAGGTCTTTACTTTAAAGTTAAGATTTTAAGCAACAGAAAAGATAGGACATTGTTTATTGTAATACTTGATTTGATTCATTTTGTTAGAGATTATAGCATACGATGCCAGAAAGTTACTCAATAAAAATCATACAGTAATGTTTTTGAACCTGTGATTCTAAAAGCAAATGTCTTCTGACAGTTATTGCATCTCCCAGTCACTGGGGAACGATAAGTGGAAAAACATTTAACAGGTTGCCAAATAACACTGTGTAACCCACACTATAGGAAAAATAAACATATCATCTGTTGTTGTGGAAACAATAATAAAAGGAACAGTCCATAATTTTCCAATGACCCACTCTGTTGCAGGCAATATTTTCACTTAAACACCACTTTGTAAGAAAGCAAACTATAGCCGACCTAAATAGGTACATTATGACTTGTGTTGAACCTGGTTTGGACAAACCATGGGCACCTTTCAGATTTCTCCATGCTGAACACCACCCTGTGAGCTCTATTGCTAGATCAGGTGCTGCAGCCCTATCACACACAATCACCTTGCTGCTCACCTGGTAAGAAGTGGCAAGGCACTTGTATTAGAACACAGAACCACCTTATCAGATATGGATAATGAGCAGTAACGTCCTTAAGGTCAGATAAGCTGTGCTGGACATAAATCAGACAAAATTTAAGATGATAGAATGGAGAATTTGAAGCTACTTATCATGTTCTTGTGACTTTAGTACTTTCACAATATCTGTTATCTGTCTCTTAAAAAAAAAAAAAAAGACTTGACATTTTCTCCAAATTATTTCTTGTGTATTAGTTAAGGAATCTTAAATATTGCTTCAGAGGAACACTCGCATTCAATCACAGTGATTTTGATTTGCTTTTAGAGCTGTTAACATATAGATTTAATTGGCTTGAATTTCATTATTTCAAGTGATTATAGTGTATTCAGATATGAAGGTAATTTTTTATTGGAAGTCATACCTCATTGTGATGAAATGAAACAAACTGTTTAAGAAATAAGTGTATTAGAGAGACATACTACTGCATTTAGGCTCCAGTAATGACTAATTTCAGCAGCAGGGAGACAGGTGTGTTGTAGGTTGCATCGACAGCACTTCCAGCATGAACACTAATCAGCCAGGTGTAACAGACTCTACAAAGCGTATGAGCGTTTTCAGGTTTGCCAGAAATTACTGAAAAAAAAAGACAAACTGCATTTCTAAGTGTGTGCAGATGTGAAGCTTGGCTAACACAACTGTTTGTAACATTCGTCTGTGGTATTTTCTTGGCAAAGAAAATGAGCATTCAGAAAGCATGACCCTAGCAGATCAGTAGACATGCTAACAATGCTCAAAGGAAGCAACCTTGGAACACTGAAAATATCTCATAAAAAGCTCCCTCTGAGCAGTGTACATGAGTAAATTGGAGTGGGAGAAAAAGGTTGTTTTTTTCTAAATAATTTTCAACATTTAGCTTTTTATTGACTTCTTCTCTGTAGTTAAATAGGGATTTTTTGACTCATCCTGTTAAATCTTTATGCAGGTTCCAGGAACATCTAATTCTTTTTCAGTGCTGCTTTTCTTGTGGAGAAGTGATTTACATTTTTGTGTATTGACTGTACTTTGCACACATGATATTTGGTTACGGGATGAAGCTGTAGTCAAAAAAGGAGAGTCAAACAGTTTAGTTTCTGGACTGCACTTCTGATTTGATACGGTTGTGAAATGGTTCATTTTGCAGAGGTGAGACTCCATGATAGGATGCAACTTGGCCAGAGCTGTGCAAATCACTCTGGTTGGTTTTAATGATGTAGCAGTTAGTTGTACTCTGAGACTTCTATTACTTTAAATAAAATCTGACATTTACAATGTTTTCTAGTCTATACCTGTTACAATCACTCCACCTACATCTGGTGGGAAGTCCATATAAAACTTAAATGCCTGGGAAAATTGAATTTAAGGTTAAAATTTGAAAGAATATATATATATTCTGTAAGTGATTACTTCCCTGATTAGGAATAACTATTCTATGCAATAGTTATGTTGTAATATGATATTTTTGTAGCAGGGACTTTTCTGAGAAAAGGTAGAGATGATGTCCTACGATTGGATGTTATTTATTGAAGAACTTCTACTAGCATAAAGTTTACAGTTAAGGTACTGATAATGTGCCCTATGGACCATTTCAGTCCTTCCTTTATCACCAAGCTTCATGATGCTGGATTCATTAACTGGCAAGTACAGCCCGAGGCTGCAGTCCAACTGGACATACTCATTCGGCATACTTTCATACTGCATGTGTAGGAATATCTTTAATTCACAGTATCTGTGCTGGCTCTATTGTCAGTACGCATGCAGATGATGTCATACTGTTCAGCCCTGGCAAAAAAATAGAAGATGAAGGAAAAGAATGTGACATCTTCAAAGAGATTACAGAGAAACTCTAAGAGATACTCTATTAAAAGTATTGAGTTTCCTCTAAGCGGTTACTTCTGCTCATAAAAAAAAAAAAAAAAAAGCATTGCATGCTTTCTATTAGCTTACATCGTTGAATACAGTTTCTCTAGCTGTTGTTCTTCTCTGCCAAGTATACATTTCATTAACTACCAAAAATGGTTCCATCTTTGTATGTAAGACCTTCTTGGAACTGGACATCTCTGCAGCAATTCTGTAGGTTCCTGCTTAGACTTTTTAGCATAACGGAGACTTTGATCTGAGTGACACCTTTCACTTCATTAACTTGAACACTAATAGCCATCCTATAGATAGCTTCATTTCTGTGAGCATCCAGTCGAACTATTTTCACACACTTTGCAGTGATACCCTGGTTATTTACATGGGGGCAAGTAGGTCAGCCATAAAATGTGGACATGTATTCTTCCTGAGTGTAATGATATCATTAAACTGTATCTAATTATAATGCAGACATATGTTTTTCTCCATGCTGAATGTATTCGGGATCTCCACCAGTTGTTGTGCATGTGCCATTTTTTTGTACAAAAAATTTTTAATGTTTTGTATTACGCAGATTCTTTTACTTGACCTTAGTTATTAAATAAGCTAAAGAGCATCTCATTCTTACCAAGAGGAGTCACATGTTCCCTGAGTGTCTTAATTTTTTTCATTGTCATCTGAAAACTATTGTTTGTTACAGAGTAGTAATATTTTCGCGGTTATTGTGTTGTAGAGTCTGTGTATGTTTACTTACAGTTAGTTGTTGACCAATTCTGACATGCTGGTGTTAGTGATCCACTAACTAATATTATTCAAAATGAGTATTGTGCTTTGGCTGTGTTAAAGAAATTTTGCCAAAACCCTAAACGATGAAGAAAAAATAAATGTATTAAAAAAAAAAAAAAAACCTACATAGCAAAGTTAGTATATGTTCACACGAGCAGTGCCACTTATTTAATGTCTTTATGCTGTTTTTATGGAGAATAACAGACAGCAATTCTTGCAATAAAATTTTTGCTCACAGAGGAGAGAGAAAGCTCTAGTGTGTCCCCTTTTGCCTTGCTCATTCTTTTTCATCCCAAAGAAAAAGAAAGAAAGATGATAGTGGTGAGGAACATGGTCACAGGAATTGCATCATCCCACAGGGGAGCTATTTGGAAGAGTCTTCAATCAACAGAGCCAAACATGAAGAAAAATATGGTAGAATAATTTCAGGGATACTTTAGAGAGACTGAGCAAATGAGACTGAACAAAATTTGTCTGTTTCTCTGCTGAAGGTATTTCAAAGCAATAGTCTCAATTATCCATACACAGAGTTACTGTGCTCCCCCCTCCTTGGCGGGGGGAACACTCAGAAAAACAAACTAGAAAACAAAAGTTAAGATTTCTGCCCATCAATTTTATTTATAAACCTGGTTCAAGAGGTAACCAAGAGTAGTTGATATCAATGTCATTCTAGAAAAAAAAATACACATCCGTGGACACTAGGCTTACTTTATAACATCTTAATTAATGTTTGGAGAAGAGATCAAGCACCACATTATTTTTATTCGTGAATCACACCATTGGGTTAAACATTAAAATGACCAAGGTAATACTGTTAAGAAATGAGAACCAGGCAAGAAGAAGCATAATTGAACTAAATGATAAATTATGACAAAATATGTAATTAAAAAGATAGCTTTCAATAGTGGAACCACTGATGCAATTAAAATTAGAGATCTATCATCTGGCCTGTCTTGCAGTGCACTTCTATTCATTCCCTATATCAATAGTGGTGGGTTGAGAAGTTTGGTTATAATGGAAATTAGCAGGCATTTAACTTCTAACTTCCCTGATGCAGCAGTTGTGTGTCCTGGGGAATACAAGGGGCATGAACCACCGAAAAGGGAAAGGTTTCTGCACTTTCCACCAGCAGCATCTCCCGTGCCTCTCGGGAGGACAGTGGGCTGGTGGCCTGTTAGCCTGATTGTGGTGGACATACCTGGTGTTTTTAGTAAGACTGATGTTTCAGTCTTAACTTTCCTGATTATGAAGTGCGGGAGGCTTTTTCAGTTGCAGAATAACTATTCTAATTACTTTTTCAGTAGTTTTCAGAGCCTTTCTTCACTATCCAAACAAACCGTAGTACACCAGCTTTATCTTGTAATACACAATTGCTTATTATTTTAACTTTATTAAATATTTTTAAAGTCCAACTGAATCATTACCTCACTCTCCAAGAAAATAGAAATGTTCTTATTAATTTTGTCTTTATTTTGACTGATACTGGTCAAATTTATCAATTTTACTTATCTTTACATCCCAGAGTATGTTAAAACATTAGCAAAAACATTGGCTATTCTCCAGTATAGTAGCAGATTGTAATGTAAGATTACTTAGTTTTAGGTTTTGCTTTTGTTTTTTTAAACAGCTCAGCCAATTCATTCTTTAACTATTTCAGAATTATTGAATGAATACCATCTGGTCTGGGTGCCTTGACAGGGTAGAGAGGACAGATCCCGTAACTGATGTGCTGCTACTAGAACCTGGTACCTGCGGTGATCACTGGTGATCTCGCTGGGGCTCCTTAATGCAATCAGCTGTAGGTAATCTACCGTCTGTTACACTTGCCAACAGTGACTGGTGTTTGTTACTTGGAGTTAGTAAGTACTAAGTAGAAATTTCTCATGCATCCCATGCCATGAGCTCCACGTTCTTACTATTCTTGAAACTTTCTTAGGCGATGCATCCCTTACACAATGAGTTTCTCAAGCCCCCCAGACCCGCAAGTCAGTGCAAGCCAAAGCAATCGTTACCCCATGGAACGTGTCCTTGGCATATCTGCTGAGGTCAGCATTTCGATCTCTAAATTTTTCACTATACGTTTACTTTAGAAAAAGGGTTCAATTATTAAGACCAAGCTAATATAAAGCATCATTGTTGTATATTCAAATTCTGGCACAATTTGTATATGTGAATTCTGGCACGGTCTTACACTTATTTGCTTTTTCTTCATATCTCTATAATAGAGCATTGCTGCAGGTGGCTNGTGTTTGGGAAACAGGGAAGGAGGTAAAACGGTGTTATTAGTCCTTCAGAGTCTTTAACGTGAAGAAACAAAAGTGTTCCAAAACGACTTTCTTACAGCTGCAGAACATGTCGCAGAGTAAAACCCACCTTCATTAAATGGGTGAGAAAGAATTCTAATTGTTTTGAAGTTCTTGTGATCAGTCTTCATATGCTTCATTGTAATGTGATACTAAAGTACCTCAATTATGATTTGTATATTTTGGTGCCAGAAGGTTTTTTTCTTATGCTAAATTATTAAGTTCTGTCAGCTGCTGGGCTGTCATATAGAGATACAGTAAATCACATTATATTTTGTCATGGATTACACAGAGCAATAAATTTGGGAACAGAGATCAAAGTAGTTTCACAATCACATCTGAGTGTAGGAGGGGTGTTTAACTTGTAGAAAATCTGATTTAGGTGAAACTGTTGCAGTTCTTGTGTGAATTTGAAATGAATTTGGGTGTCTGCTTGAAAATGAATAAGGTACAAATCCCCAAAAGAGTTCTCCTGTATTTAGTTCACAGGAGTTAATCGTGACCTACAGCTGCAGGACAGAGAGCAGATAAATAATTAAACACTGGGAATATTAAGTGTCTCACAGTGTCTTATTTATGCTTTTAATTGCTTTTATGATTGAGCAATATATTCCATTCTCTTTTTAATTGGGACCCTGCTGGACTTGTGCATAGTTAGTTGTTGGTACAGTAATGCTTTCTGGCTCCAAGAAGTTGTAGCGTTCTTTCTGGTAAGCTTTGTTGTATTTAAAACTACAAAAAGTAATCCTACATAATCTTGCTTAGGAACACTGATTACTTCAGATCATAGATTTGTTAGGAGGTTTTGCCTTACTTTGAATGTTTGTCTTTCCAACTGTAGAAGCTTAATTTTTGTTGGGCTGTCATCTAATGATGTAACTTAGTAATACCAAGTCTGTCTTGGTATTTTGTTTCCAGTTTTCCTTCTATTTAATAAACCAGATTTACTCTCAGAATGATAGGATTTTTTTCTAGTCGTTATCTTTTTATCATTTGCTTCTTATTGCTACAAATTTCAACTTAGAACAGCAATAGCAAACCTAAAAAACAGAAATCACATTCTTACTCCTTATAGTCTTTACAGGAGCCTTGTAGTCTCTCCTTGGCAAAAGTCACGGTGCGTGAACTTGGCTGATATCATTTGATAAAATGTATGGGCCTCAGAAATCTCTGAATTCTGATGGAATTCTATATTGTAAAGCCTGCAACTGAGTCAACTCCTGGATCAGTGTCACATCTTGGTAATGTTGCCTTCTATTTGTGGAGGAAACATTAACTTTGACTTGAATCATCAAAGACATTTAGCAGCTTTATCCCTTCATGATTTTACTGGGTGTCAGCTGTTTGTGTACCAAAAACATCTGGGCCTGAGTGATACAAGCTCTTCTGTAAACATCTTTGTGCTACAGTGGGAGAGGAAGACAGAATGCACATGAGCAAGTGAGGTGTCTTTGTATCAGAGGTGAGTGGTATTTCTAATGAATAAAGGCAACTTGTAAAAGCTCAAATAACTCACGTTGGGTGCATATTTTATCTATTAAGGCTCTGAAAAATAAAATGCCACTGCTTGATACAATATCTTAAACCTATTGTAAATAACCATTTTAATTTACTTAGAGCAGAAGAAAATCAGGAAATATTAAAAATCATAATTCAGGAATGTATTTGTACAGTACTAGATTTAAGTATATAGCTGAGGGAAAACCAGGCCTCAGTACCCTTAGGTGGAGGGTTTTTCATTCTCAACATCTTCACTAGGTTTACTCAGTTCATCTCATAGGAATGTTGAGCAGAAGAAGGAATCCTGCCGTAATGTAAAAGCCATCTGCCTCCAAGCTTTTCTGGCAAAATGTCACAGTACATCTTCAGATTCAACTATAATTTGCTGTCTGTCCTCTATATTCCTGACACATACATCAGTGCTATCTTTGTATAACGACTATTTAAGGTATTGAACAATTTCATATGGAAAGACTAGAGTATTAACCTGGTTTTAACACCTTGTATTGTGTACAAGGCTTGTATTTTGGGCCAAATCATGCAGTTGGTTTTAGGTAAGGTGCCTGTCTCACTGCAGCATTGAATAGAAGTCAGAGTTAGTGAAGCTATGAAATATTTAGATACTTAGTAAATCCATTTAGGTGAAGCTAGTAATTAAGTTCAAGTGTATGGAGCATAGAACTTTGGCATCGAACACCATGCAGTTGGAGTCTCATAGAAGAATTATTGGAAGAGTTAAATGGATGTCTTTGATTTTTATACTTCATTTCAGAAAGATTAGAAGTACGCTATTGGTTCAAATGAAAGGACTGGAAATAGTTTTCCTAAGGCACAAATTGCACAAGCAGTTTTTCAGTAGGCCCCCATAAAGCACAGAATTGCAATACACTGCAGAAAAGAAATTCTCCATGAATGTGGAGGGTAAAATCCATTTCTATTCATTCTTGTTTTTTTTTTTTTTTCCCAATGAAAAGTTCTTGGCATGTGAATGAGAGGGAGGTTGTTGGTTTTTTTTTGTTTTGTTTTGTTTTTCCCCTAAAGATGTATGTTAAAAAAAAAAAAAAGATTTAGACCTACAAAAGTAGAGTGTAAAATAGAATATTAATAGGATTTGTGGGTATGACAGATTGGGATTTCTATCATTCATTTTGGAAACCCTTGAAGTAATTATGGTACTTGAATAATTACTCTGTTAACATCATTTTGGACATTGAATTATTTTTAATAGTCTTTTCGGTGGCTCAAATTACATATTTGAACTGGTATGCTATTTTCACAGTTACACAGAGATTTGGCTTTGCATTTGTTACCTGATTGGTGGAGAGAGTAGTGGAAAGAAAAAGGGTATTGGCATAGGAAGCCGTCCACTATCATTATTAGAGGCACATAAGGAAAACATATGTTTCAGGATTTGAGGTTGAAATGAAATTTTTATATACAATCAGATGAATTTAAAAGGTGATCTGCTGATCTCTGAAGTTTAAACATACTGTACAGTGTTTTAACATATTAACAAAAATTGCTGCAGTTAGCCATTCTTAAGGTCATTTTCTTTTGACATCTGTCAAATTACACAATCTTGAATTTTGGTACAAAGCATAATGCTGTCAAACTTAAATAGAAATATTCCAGAATGTGGAGTAGTGTGGTTTTTTTTTTTTTTTTGATGTTTTGGGGGTTTGTTTTTTTGTTTGTTTATTTTTTAATGTAAATGGGCCCCATTTACGTTAATTCTTTGATGTTAAATTCTTTGCTGCACATCAGAGAGCAGTTGCTTCTTCCCTGGAGCAAGTTTTCTTTCTTCTCCTTCCCCCACCCTTTGATTTTTCCCTTTTCATTCCTTCTTCTTTCCTTCTTCTTTCCTTCTTCTTTCCTTCTTCTTTCCTTCTTCTTTCCTTCTTCTTTCCTTCTTCTTTCCTTCTTCTTTCCTTCTTCTTTCCTTCTTCTTTCCTTCTTCTTTCCTTCTTCTTTCCTTCTTTCTTTTTCCAGTGTGCTTACAATTTTATCTAACTAATTGTGGAGGATCAGCTTATGTATGGCCATCGTTTAGCTAGTTGCAGGCATTTTAAAAAATGATTATTTCATAGCTAGTACCCTAAACAAATTCCTTAAATCTGCTTCTTTGGTAGTGACTATGGGTGTATATATACCTCTCTGTTTCACAAGAGTTATGTTTGTGAGGTTTTTGTATTGGTGAGATCGGAATCAAATTAAAACACTACAAGACTGTGATTGGTTCATCACTACACATCCATGAGTCATAGAGATGTCTGCACTTGGTTGCAGGAGTGAGTTTTCATATTAATTTTGTAGCATAATTGAAGTCATATTTCTAACTTTCCATCCAAAAATCACCATTCCAAACCTGAAAGATTTGTACAGGTTTTTACCATTCTAAAAAAAAAAAAAAAATTAACAGCTGCATTTTTTGTAAACATTCAAGACATCCTAGATGTTGAAAGACAAAGTTGTTCACATGCCTGTGTACCTCATAGTGCTGCAGGAGCTGCTGTCGGCACTGGAGGTGGTGGGCAGCTGCCATGCAGGACACGTGTGCCCAGATGTGGCCAGTGGCTGAGCCGGCGGCTGGGCTGTCCTGGGCTGCCCACGAAGCAGCTCTCAGCTGGGAGGGCAAGGGGCTGCCAGCATGCTGTGTGCGCAGTCAGCCTCGTGCTCTCTCTGCAGCTTCAGTGTAGACCTCCACAGGTCACACTTCAGCAGGTAATGTATTCAGAAAAAGTTCTAGTTCCATCAAGTGGAATTAGAACTTAGTCTCCTCTAATACATCTTATACTTTAAAAACAGCACATGAAACTGTAATTAGGGCATGACATGGTGTGCATTTGGAGTATGGTCCCATCGTGGTAGATCCTTTGCTACTTTATTCTTAGTAATACAGTTCTGTTTCATGAAAGGAAAAAATGAAAATAGATTGTGTTCAAATACCATCCGTTAATTCAAATGCCACAACTGTAGTGCTAATACCGTTTTTCATTTTTACATGAAGTCTTTTGTTGAGGTCGGTGCAGTTTTGCTCAGCAACCACAATATGATGCTTTAAGGCTTGTTATAGAATTATGGCTGGTTTATAAAAACCAATTAACTGTAACAAGGACATAATCTTTTTAATGCAAAAGTCCTCACTCTGTAGTATAAAATAACTGCATGTAAAATTGTCATAATCAGATAATTTTAGCTAAAATACATATTAACTGTGTGAAACTAAACAGAAGTTAATTTTTGAATCAGTGGGATTCCTCTATGGCTTATCCAATTTAAACCTTTTTGTTATAAAAGTGGATATTACAATTGATATTTCTGACAAGTTGTTGCCAAGTTCTGTTGTGAATTTCAACAACTACCTCTCACACGCAGAAAACTAGTTTAAGACCTTTAACTATGTTTGCCGTGCTGCCCATTGCTATAAAAAGAGTTAGACTTTAATGAATACTGGCTGACCCTCCAAATGTTCACCTTCCAGTTGGATTTTTGTTCATTATGTTTCTGAAATAGCATGTAACCTGAAAGTGAGGGAATGCCCTTAAAGTAATACAGAGGCAGCTTGTGCTTCATACAATGCACGAGATGAGCAGCCTGTTATAAAAGAAGGAGCCCAGGAAGCTGCTGCTTGTGTACACCAGGCCATTTTTAACCTTCTCATTTGTCAAGATAAATGTAATATAAATCCTCAGCTGTGTTCACTGTATGCAGCTATGTAGCTATGTGTATTTGCTTTGCAGTAAGTCTACTTACAAAAAAAGAAAGAAAAAAAAAAAAGTAAAAAGCCTTTTTTTTTTTTTTTTTTGGTTACTGTCCAGGGATGTAGGTTTATACCTCCCTAGGCTGTAATGTAAAGCAACAGCAGATAGTCTGGAGGTGGTGTTAAATTAGTTTAGTTGCAGGTTTGAAAAAGGGAGAAGTTTTGTATTTCTGCAGAAGAAGAACATAATGGAAAAGAGTGTTTCTGTGCATTGCCATGAATTAGATCTTTTCAGCTGACCACTGGGATATAACTCGCAAACTGCCTTCTGCAGAGTGTCGCAGGTGCCACCTGCGTAGTTTGCGATGATGCAAGACCTGTACGGTGTTATGGATCTGGAGAGAAAAGCTGAAGTCAGCAGATGTCCATAGGGTATCGATAGCCAGTTTGAGACAGCTAGAGCCAATCTAAACATGTATTTGCTGTCTCCAGTGGGAGTTTTGGTACGTCAGTACCTCTGAAAATCAGGCCCCACAAATAAGGATGTTGGCACTGCAAGTAAGTGCAAGGATTTGTAGTTTGTTGTTGACTTGGAGACAACTTGTAAGTATTTTGCAGATTGGAATTTGTTGAAGCCATTACAAAATAAAACGCTTTAATTGTCTTTAAATGAAATTGTAGAATGTACTTTCTTTGTCCTCACTTAGGAATAAAACACTGAAATTCAGCATCTTTCTCTTTCATATCTCCTCTGTCGTGTCTGTCTTAGGTTGTCCTGGTTTTGTGCAGTGTGAACAAACAAGTTCTAATTTGTTTATGAAAGTTATGGGTGTGTTTTTGTTATTTATTGGGATTTCTTCTATGGGTTCAGGAGGTTATAGAGCTGCTTCTATGAAAGACAAAGACTTTTACCCCAGGCAAGCTGAGTGAGAGCAACTGTAACGTGATCTTCTTTGCAGTGCCTTGCTGACTAGTATTTCTGCTTTCTGGGAGTAGCTGTAATTTAATCTATTACCCTAATTTATTTTTTACTTTTTTCCTAAAAATAAACTGGCACTTTCAGTCACTTTAAGATAGACAGTGCTGGCAAAGTGTAATCTGAAACTGGATGACAATACAGTGGAAAGAGTGTTAATACGGGTGAGTCTGAGTACAAAGAGGAACATAGGACAGAGCTGTCTGACACAGCTACTTCTGTGTAACTGCTCGCTTATTTGTGCAGCCCATCAGTACGCCCTTACAGTGTTTGTGGCTCACTTTAAATGATAGATGTAGGAAAAGTGGAATTTAATTTTAGTTATCAAAAATTCTTGTGTAATTTGTTTTAAACAAATGTGTAGTGCCATTAACTCTATTTATAACAAAACAAAAGAGTGTTCTCAAAAATTGTGCAGATACTTGATAATTAGATTTGATCAACTTTTTAAGTGTATCTTATAGTACCAACAAGCACACGAAATATAGAGACCCTCATATTTTCATAATCTTGGAATTTGAAGGGATTCAAGATATTAAATTTGCAGTATCCTGCAAACTTCAGGCTTATTTTTAACTGGCTGTAATATACTTCTTTTAAGCTGCACCACCAACTGCGTGGATTGCATGAGATGATTTCGGCCCTATCATGCTCTGCAGTAGTGGTTCACAAACACTGTTAGCCACTTTAAGCCCCTAAATTTTAGTCCAGGAAAATCAGTAAGACTATTTGCTTGACTGAAATCCTTCGTGTTTGCAGAACTGGAGTTTCAGTCTTGCAACTGGATCCAAGCAGGGTTCAGAGGCTTTGGAGGACCCCCGTGGTGTCTGTGGTCCCCTAAAGCCACGCGCTGGCACACAGGCATCTGAAAGAGCATGTGTTTGTGCACTGGATGCTGTGCCGTAAAACTAAGGAAGACAGATCAAAGATTTTAACGTGAGGTCAGATAGATTTTGAAAACTTAATCAGCTTAAATTTGCTTCAGAACTCAGCTTCGTAATATTCTGTCCCCTAAGAAAGTATTTTTCGTAGATACGTGTCCTCAAATTTTAGAGCCAAGAACATGAGAGCGCTTAGCAGTTCATTTGAGGACAGTGTTTTGATGCCAGTCTGTCAATATAATGCAGGGGGACGTTAGAAGAAAAATATGAATCAGAGTTGTGTCCTGAAATTAAATTGAAAATATTTTTCAATTATTATTATCTAATTATTATAGAAAATAAAATATTTGAGGGAAAAGCCTTATGAGCTGTTTTCCCCCAGAATTATGGAAGTATGTCCTTACTGGATACCACTGTGACAAAGCAGCCTGGTTTCCAGTCGGTTTTGTTCTTTATCTTTGAGTTGTGAAAGAAACGCCAGGAGAAGGAAAGAGCTGTGTGTCCAAGAGATCCCACTTGGCTCAGCTGCACGTTGGGGTTGATTTTCAGTTTAATCACAACCCGTAAAAAAGCAGGAATGTGAAACTGGACAGAAAGAAGTTGCAGACGTCAAGCTGCCCCATGAAGTCGTGCCGTTCGTGTCACGTTGTACCCTTTTACAGCCTTCGCTGGGGCTTGGGACTTTTTCCTTTCCTTTTTCCTTCGTTTAGAAATGAAGTCACCCTGATAAACTGGAGCCTGCGTTCCCTCCCTCCCCCTGCCACACACACACTCACACACACTCTCTCTCTCTCCTCTCTCTTTTTTTTTTAATCCGCAGAAGTCTTTATGTTTTTCTAATAATTGGCAGCAGAGGTACAATTTCTCCCCTCTTTTAAGTGATGAATAGTTGGCCCCAGATCAAAGGCGAGCCCTTGTGGTTTTTTGGCTGCCACAAAAGGGCGTTGGAGCTGGCGCGGGTCCCAGCCGCTCAGTGATAGGCATGTCGATGAGGTGCCAGGCGGAGGGGTCGGTGGCAAAGTGTCTGTACACGTTCTTCATCCCAGCTAATCTGGCCGCCTTTTGTGCGTGTGTGTATTTCAGGCAAACAGCCGGCTGAAGCAGATTGAAAAGGAGTACAGTCAGAAGCTGGCTAAATCCTCGCAGGTAGGTACCAAGAAGACAGGAGCTTCCCATGAATTCATTTGATTTGGAGACTTGATGAAAAGTGTAATTACTTCTGCTGTTAAGTGTAAGTCTTTATGATCAAGAGAAGCCCTAACCATTTCCCAAATCAAACATACAAAGTCTGTCTTACAGATTTTAACCTTAGAAAAAAATACAGACATTCAACTGACTAGAAGAAATGTGTGGGTTGCTTTTGTTTGTTTGTTTGTTTTTTGTTTTGTTTTGTTTTGTTTTGAGCTTTCTTCTTTTATATCTGCTGAAGACCCAAGAGGATTGAATCCTCCATCAGTCGGTGGGAACTGAAGCCCAAGTGCCCCAGCAGGCAGCCCGTGTAAAACAGCACAGCTTGTAAAGTCAGGAACCCTTGCATAATCAGGAGTTGCATTTCGTGTTACAAGGTGGTGTTTGCCCACACAGCTGATGACAGGACTGCAGTCCCAACTGTGCCGTTTTGATGTTTATCATTGCTCCTAGTCAGTTCAGCATTTCTGCCCAGAATAACATTTGGAAGAATGTAGTGTCCTGAAAGCAAACTGGTTTTGAGTTGAGTTTTTGTTCTTCAGTGTAGTCTTTAGAACATGAAAGATGAAAATGTGTGCTGAATTTGCATATATGCTTAAAAATGACAGGACAGGATGATTTTTAAAGATTTCAACTTCATTTGATTGACAGGTAGTACTGAAGCATGAAAAATGATGGAGATGCAACCAGAAGTTAAGCATTTAATAATAAGAAAATTGCCACGAGGATTTACATGGAGGTGTCATTCTTCTCATTCCTCCCAACCGCAGCATAATGCCTTCCTTTTACTTTCAAAGGTGTTTTCAGCAATAGGAATAATGGTCTAATAGTCTTTCAAAATCAGTAAAAACCACTATAACAAAGGGTTTAGAAACCTCCAAACTATACAGAGGTGATCAATGATACAATGACAAGAAATTGTAAACTTTAAAGTTTGCAAAACACTTTAAAATATTTTAAAACTCTTAATTTCTACTTTTCAGCTGCCTTTGAGTCTCATTCTCTCTAAACTTGACCAAAATTATGCTTGTAGTTATTTCAGTGAAATTTCATTGGACTGTCCTGTTTTTTCACACTACGTTCTTTGAGACTGCATTTATCAAGATTATCGGTAAATACATTTTTGTCATATTTCTGAAAATGAATGTGTATTTTCTGCACATTTATTTGCATACAGAGAGGTTGTGGGATCTCCATCCTTGAAGATACTCCAAACCCAAGTGGGCAGGGTCCTGAGCAGTCTGCTCTGGGTGACCTTGCTTTGAGCAGGTTCCTCCCAGCCTCACCAATTCCATGAATCTGTGGTACATTAGAGAGAGTCCTCTCCTACGTGCCTTTTTAGTCATTTGTTGAGAGTCTTATTTGTAACAGGCAAACGAACAAAAACTATTTTATTCTGCCATCTGAACCTGAATAGCAGAAAATTTGTAAAACCCAAAAAGTAACATTTCACGCGTGTCAGACCTTAAGGAAGAGGTCCTTTTCACTGCTAACTCTATTTTACCTTTTGTTTGTCATTTTTATACTATTGTCATGCCTAATGACTGTAATCCAAAGTCAGCCTCTCTGTGCCAGGCATAGTTTACTGTCAGAACAAAAGTGGGTCTTGGTCGATTCGTTACAGATGGACTAATTTAAGCATTTCTGAATTTTTAAACAAGGAGTGAAGGATATTGCTTAAATTGTTACAGTGGGAACAGCTAGGTAGCATAGTGCAAGGTAATAAATATATAACCTAAATGTCATAATAAATTTTGTCAGACTGAAATATATTGGCCTGTAGAATAGTCTCAAAATGGAAAAATCTGGACACTTGTTTTTTTTAAGCTAGGCATTGCTGTAGCTAGTACACTGTTCTCTTTATTGGGGAGAGATGGACCCAGTGACCAGACCTGGCTTTCCTCTGTGCTTTCTGTGGCAGACACAACACATACATCATATGTCAGGGCTATTTGGCACCATAAAGGACTTTCACCCTGATGTCTGAATTTCTTTACTTTTGTGGGTTTGAATCAAATCCCTAAAGTTACTTGAACATAGTTTTTTCTAGCTCAGTATTAATAATAGGTCAATTGCAACTTTTCTTGTGGTTGTGTTGCTGACAGCATCCGTCTAATCTTACGCTCTGTGGCCTCTTGGAACATTCACTTTTAACACCCACACAGAGAAGATATTTCAAGAAATTTCCTCTGAAGTTTATACAAAGTAAACAGATTTTTTCTCTGAAAAGTACTGCACAAAGCAGATCTTTCTCCATCAATTCGTGCTAATATTCCCATGCATGCATTTCAGAATTCCTTTGCTAGTCTGGGATCTTAACTCAGTAAAAGCTTTAAATCTCACTTGTGTTATATTAACTGGTTTATTATTTTGTTATCTTTTCTAAAAAAGTGACAAAACAGAACATACACAAAATGGTATAGGCTTCCATGCCTTCAGGTTGTTTTCTTATCTTAATAATTTATATGATCTATCACTTTCTCTTACTTTCTCATTGTTACACATCCAGCCAAGCCAAATTTGTGCAAATTATGTCGTGTAAATGATGATCTAAATTGCAAAACAGCTGATACTGCTGAATTCTGCCTAAAGAGGTGTAAAGAGTTGCACCTATCCAGGTAATCTGTAAGCTTTGGCCCATTGATCTCGTTAAGAACAAATTGCGGTGTTTTTAGAATTGGGCTGTATTTTCCTGCTACAGCAGCTTAACCTTGAGCTTGGATATATGTATTAAATTCAGACTGTCCCATATGTTTAAGTGCTTTGCTGGTGATGACTTACATGTCAGCATAAAATTCTGTAAATAAGCCTGAAGGATCTGACTTAGTTATGACTTTCCACAGTGATTTAAAAAAAAAAAAAAAGGTGAAACAAGTACATTTCAACAAATTGTGAATGAATCATTTAAAAGGTCTACTGGAAGGGTCCTGGACATTGAATCAGGTCCCCGCTGCATTGCATTGCATTGCAGAGTACGTTCCTTTCGGCAGCTCAGAAATTTCACCATTAAGTTTAACATTTCAGTCCAGTATGTAAATTTGGGCTATTTCTTCTCTGCGATGTTGAGCTATACCGTGTCTTCTAGAAATCGAACACCACCATCACTGTGTAAATTTGCAATACTCGTTTCAGTGCAGTGGAAAACTGGAAACGTCCTATATTTTGAAGATCACAGATGTGCTTTGTTCTCACGAGTAAATATTTTGGAATGTTGTAGTGGAAATCTCTTCCAAATATTCTGTGTTCAGCAATTTTTGTCATTCGCAGCCTCACTATATTCCTTTTCTCTTATGAAATTTCATGCTTGCTAGTATGCAATATATATTAATTTAAAATAGTTTGTGCAGCAAGGTTTGCCAATGCCATGCTTTTACCAAGCATAAAAACATGCGAAGTACATGCCTGTTACCGAAGAGAGATTTAGCATGCTGTTTTCTTTTTAGATCATAGCTGAACTTAAGACAACCATTTCCTCTCTGACAGAGGAGAACAGCCGGCAGCAGCTTGCCGCAGAGCAGCGGCTCCAGGAAGTTGTACAAAAGTTTGAAGATAAGAAGCAGCAGCTGATTACAGATAATGACAGAGCAATCAAGGTAATCTGGGGATTTTAGTCACTGATGCTACTAGCTGTTTTAGTGTAATTAAAAGTTCTGCAGCGGGCAGATGAATGCAGGTATCATTCCTGTTCGCACGGCACACACTAATTCCATTCACTGGACCTTGACTTTGATGTATCGGATGACTCAGGCTCTTTCCTCTAGCTGATCATATGCCTGCATGAGAAGTTTGGGTTTGGCAAGTCTGATCTATCCACTTCAGTAAAATACTTGAAACTTTCCTTTTCTCTTTCTTTTAATGTTGACTCAGATATTTTAACATATTTCAGCACCTTTATATAGTGCTTTCAGAGCTTGGAAAAAAAGGTGAAAAATATGAGGTCAGAGCTGCACCACCTGACAGCCAGCAGCATCACACCAGCTTTAATTTGGTTTTTGCAAGGCGATGTCAGCTTTCGTGGTTAAGGACACAATGAAGGAAAGTATGTTCTTAGTTCCACTGGAAACTATATGCAAAGTCTCTGCTAAATATGAGTGGAATAAAGTTGGTTTTTTTTCCATTGCATTTCTATATATTTTGCATCAGAGTTGCATTTTCTGGCCTTTTTTTTTTTTTTNAAGAGACTGCTGGTTTTGAATATTCAGACTGTGTTGCTTGCTGCTTTGGCACCTTGATTCAGAGTGGCTGCAGGGAGTCTTGCTGAAGCAAGTAGAATTACTAGATTTTTAAACATTTTTCCTTTCAGAGTAGTAAAGAGCAATGGAAGATTTTTTGAAGCTATGTAATCTGCTAGGGTTGACAACCAAAACACTTCATTAAAAATTGTGTAGAAGAAGGAAATTCCTTTTTTCTTAGTAAGAACATTTACTAGTACCAAACAAAGAATTATGTTGTTAAATCTAGAAACTAGTGAAAAAAAATGAACTCCTACAACTTTTCTAACTTTTTGTGCTGAAAAGAAGGCATGGGAATTTTTGCATGTTGGAACTGTCTGATGTTCAGTTATGGTACAGTTAATGTTGTCCTCTATATTTGAGTGAGTTGCATAATGAAATTAGGTTGACCTTACTATCTCATCATCTGGAGAGTGTTCTTTTCCTTTTCTCATAAATAGTTTAATAGTACTTTTCTCTCAAGGAAAACATCTGCCTTTATTTGTGTGTGTTTATTGAGGAGCAGAATTTTCTTTCTGATCATTCTTTAGTCTGTTCTGTCAAAGGTATAAACATGTAAGTGTTAGCTATAATATTTTATCCAAATTGAGTCACTAGAGGTAGTTTTTATTATCTGGGATCTGCAAATAAAACATAGTTAAATCACATTATTTGGGGGTACAGGTGGATTTTTGCCACTTAGGAAAATGTACTAATAGTTCTCCAGCTTTCCAGTGGCCAGCTGGATATACGGAAGCCCTGTGACACTGGAGTAGTCTTCCATATAGTCAGAAATCTGCTGATACTCAACAGTTAGCATGCATTATACCTTCTTGAATTATAGATTTGAGAAACATGTTTCAGACTGTTTGCCAGCTTTTTTTCTTAGCACCTGGCACAAAAACTACTGTTGGATTTATGGATTCACTAAACTAAGTTATGTATAGTGGAAGTAATTCAGCTGTTGGTAACAAGTTTTTGAACACTAATGATCATGGGGTATATGAAATCCTTCTCCATGTCAATGTGTGTTCAGCTATTATAGACTTAATTTAGACATTATGACTCAAAATGTAATTAATACATATAAACCAAAGGAGAATTCTGCACAATGATTCTGGACAGTGTCCTGGTGAGTTTTTAGCACTGGTGCTCTAAACATGTTTTCTAAGATTTGGTCAGTTTGGGGGAGACATTGCAGGAGATATTATACTTGGAGATCTTGAACTTTGTTTAGTATCATTAATATTGTACTTAAAAAAATCTTCCTTTGAAACCACTGATTTAATGGAAATGTACTGAGAGCCAGATATCCAAGTAGAAGATTCTTAGGAAGGTGAACTGCTGCATACGCTTCTGGAAGCAGAAAGAGGTATTTTTAATATTTGATCATTTAGTATTTTTTAAGAACCACATGTACTTTCTAGACGAGCATATGCAGAAATACTTTGCTTTTTATTAGCCTGGGGCAAAAAAATTGTTCTTGGTGAAAATGGAATCCTAGATGTACTGGAGATGGGGGACAACATCTAACCCAGGGTAAACTGAAGACCATGAGAGATGATTAAAGAAACATTCTAAAGACAAAGCAATTCTTAATATAGTATATTCCTTTCAAAAGATTTAGTGTGAGCTATTGAAAAGACTATCATTGAAAAACAGGCATTTGCTAAATATAACATCGATTTAAAAATTGATGTAAACCTTGAGGAACAAATTGCAATATCCTTTCTATGGTATTGGGTGACTTCTTGTAAGACTTTCCAATTCTTATTTCCTTTCAAAGGGAGAAATACATTTTTACAGAAACCAACTGGCTCTCAGAGAAGTTTCACGTTTAGTCAGTAAAGTGATATCCAGATGTGGATGCCGTAGTACATGATTTTGATGTTAATGCAAATTCCTGACTCGAAGTTGTTATTATTTCATGATTGTATCCGTCTACTTAATCTTGATTTTTTTTAAAAATATCTTAAGCATAACTGAAAAAGAATAAATGAAACTTAAGAACATTTTGCTTCTTTTAACAACCTAAAAATCCAATCTGAGCAACCCCTTATGGCTTCAGATGGCCTCAGTTTAGGTCAGTTTGAGACATGCGTAAAGTACTTGACATTCAGTGTTGCACTGTGATTTGTCTGGCCTAGGGCAGGTCAAAGTCTGTGCTGTCAGAGTCATAGAATAAGGATAAAAGTTTGGCTTATGAACTTCCTTTCTTGTGGCTTATAAGGTAACCACTATGGATACCATCAGATTGCAACATCTAATGGCAAATGTATAAGTAGATGTGGTCTGACAAAGCGATGAACAACTAGGTGACTCCTGTCACTGCCTCTTTGCTGTTGTTGAGTTTGATCCTGTTGGGATTACGACAGTGTTGGCACAGGAAGCGGTCCCAGAAGCACAGCTCACTGTTCAGCGCCATGTAGATAGCTTTGCTTTGAACTATCCAGGGCTTGCACTCTTTGGAGCACAGTACAAGGACAGTGCAGTTGGCCTGGCATGGGGCAAATTCAGCAAAGCTCACCTGGTTTCTGTGCCATACCTCTCCTGTAATGCACTTACACTTCAAAGGTTAGGAACCGTTGGTTTAGACCACAGGATTCATTGACAGCACAATTATATTCATGCCCTGCAGATGGTTGGAAAAGCTGCTTAAATTGCAATGTCTGTTAACCCGTTTGTGATGCTTTACGCTGGGATTTCGGAATGCACCTTTCAGTAAGGTTTTGGCTGCTGAGCCCAATGAGAATGTCTATGCAGGAGCTGTGTTGGTGATGTAAGTGTTGTGTAAACTTATTACGGCTAAATTTAAACTAGCTGTCTTGCATCCTGATAGCAATCCAGCCAAAGCAACCAAGAGCTCAGCACAGTCAAACGGTCAGAGCATTTACCTAACTTTTCTGATGCTTTTGGCAGTGGTTACTGGCAGAACTCAGTCCTAGCATGAAATTCGTTTGGATTCTGGGATTGGAAGTGCTGCAGAACTGCAAAATGTTCAGAGTGCTTTAATGTAGAAGTTGATGGCCAAGTGGGGACTCCACATCAAAAAGCAGATTCTGGAAAGAAATAGATGATGAGGAGCACGCAGTGACAAACCCACAACAGAAAAGGGAGAGAATGATGCTTTTTTTGCCAGAGGAACCACATTTGTTGTTTGGCTCGTATTACTGATTCTAGGATTCTGTTACATCCCCTGAATTAACACCAAAATTTCATTAGCAAAACATGATTTGAAGATGACATATTTCAACACCTTGTGTGTCAGCCAGATTATGATCAGATTAATTCTGTTAATAAATAGAATTTAAAAGATTTCTAGGAAAGAATGTCATATAATAATGTTCCCCTTCGTGTGAAAAATTTTGAAACAGTTGTTTTTCTTTGTTATGTTTTAAAATATGTTTGAGGGGAAAAAGTCAAAAGTATGTTTTATAGCCATAACAGAACAAAGGAGAAAACTTTTGGTTTTAAATGTCCAGACTAATGTGGGCATTGAGTATTCTCAACATCATCATGTATTTGTTAGATGCTGCCATATCTTGGAGCAAGAAAATCATTTCATTTATGCAGAGGCTGGACTGAGGGTGTACCAACACAGTGAAGTTTATCAGCACAAGTATAACAAAATACTTACTCTGCTATAGCTATACTTGAGTCAGCTCTTGTGTGGGGTACTCAATTTCCCTTTATTCTGGAATACTGTTTCCGCTGGGGAGGTGGTGGGGTTACACTGATGTTGCTCTGTTTTGGCATTTTGCGCCAGCAAATTTCCCTGTAAAGACAGCACGTGGTCTCCTGGGCTGGGTGCATGGAGTGCCCGTCTGCCGCCCAGCCCACCTCTCCGCTCTGCCCGGATCCTGCGGCACCAGGGCTGCGTGCTTGGCTGCATGCCCTTCTTTTTCTGTTTGCATAGTCCCCTTTCCCTTACATGTTTGGTTCCAGCTAAAAGTAAAGCAAATAACTTTAAACTTGGGGATGTTTAAAACATGCAGAACATTTCTTTAAGGGCCCCTGACATCTTTGTTTCCAGAAAGTAGTTAGCAAAATATATTGATGGTATTTACAAACCTCTCTAAAATGCAGTATTTCAGAAAAACTGTTTTTAAAAATTTTGTGAACAAACTACTTTTAATTAGATTTTATTATCAGCCATGTTTATTAGCAGATTCCACTTGTAATTACAAATAATATTTTGTGATAAAAGAAAAAGCATGTCAGAGCTATGGGAACATTAGCTGAGTGACTGTAGTCCTGCAGAAGTATTTAGTCTGTTGTCCTCAAAATACCTTTTTGAACACCACCGTTGTACTTTGCAATTGCCAATTATGTTTTTAATAAGAAATAAATAATTACAATTTCTTGGTTTTAAAGTCCCAAGCAAAGCTAGTTGTCATTGTTTTAGATGTTTTATTAACGCTTTTGAAGGGAGAAGATACATCACAGAGCACATAACCTAAATTGACCTCATTGAGACTGCAGAAAAGAAGTATTTTTGGTCCTATCTTAGAAATGAGACACTGGAACACAGAGCCTTGACTTTGTCCAGGGTTTGTGGCAAAGCTGGAAATTAAATCCAACTCCTGAGCTCCAGATCAGTGCATCAGTCCCTTCTGTGAGAACAGTTTCAGGATGCAAACAGTAACAAAACTGTATAGTGCTGCCTGGTCGGAATGATTTTTGGAAATGAGATAGCCCAATGTTAAAACCGCATCTAATAAGTACACCTGCAGTCTGGTCAGAGCCCTTAGAGAAAGTCAGGCCAGTTCAGTTCTTTAACTTTTTGTTAAGGCTGCTGACAAGTTTCCAAGCTGTGGCAAATAAAAGGAGAACGATTTACATATTCAGCATTTTCTTTGTGTCTACAGCAGAAAGACTCTAATGGCTAGCTGTTCAGATGGTATGACCATGTGTAACTGATGGCACTGAGAGCATTAATTAGGGGGAAAAAAAAAAAACTGAAAGCTTGGTGTAAACTAAAATTCTAAAAATTAAGGTAAAGTGAAGATATATTATTTCAGTGACTTTTCATCAAGTGAGTCTTGACTTGCTCTCTTCTCCAGCATACATTGATGCAGTAGGGTTAGCTGTTATAATCTAGACTGCCATTGAATTGCTGCATAATAAACTTTTGCCAATAAGACCCACATGATTTATAAGTATTTTTTAGTAAATTTTACTGTCATTTTTATTTTAACCTAGATGAATTTTTTTTAAGCCAACAGTGCCTGTAGAAAGGAGGTCAGCATTTCACTATTGAAGCTGACACTGACTCAGGTCTTATAAGACATCTGGTCAGAACATGCATTACAGTTTGTGATGGTCTGATGGCCCCAGACATGCCAAATTCTGTCAGTCACTGCAGATCTTCAGAGATGTATATGTCAGAAAGTTCTCCAGAGGGATCTCAGATCCATCTAATTGCTTTTGTGGCTAAGCGTTAGCATCCTAAACCATTTGGCATGGTGAAATAAAGAGTTTTAAGGGACTATCTTGATGTTAAATACATTTAGTCATTTTTCATGGATCTCTATTTCTTTGTTGCTGACTTTAGTCTATAATAATAGTAATAACTCTGCAGTGTCTTTTATTAGCAGGGAATTACAAGGCACCAACATATAAAATTTTGTACTTTAGCATTGTAAAGTAGTCACAAAAATTTACCATGCAAATAATATTATCTTGTTCATAATTTCCTATATCCTGTTTGATCAGCAAAGGAAGTCATGTCCTCCAAAAGGATAGGTAAATGAAATCTGCAGGGCTTTAATGGTTTTGCTTTTTCTTTTACATGGGCTCCAAACTCTGAGGTACCTGTTTTTTTCACAGTCTTTCTTTATGTGAATATTAGTTTCACCTAAATTCAGTCTGTAAGAGGAATGAGGGTTTAGCCCCAAGCTTGTTGACTGTTGCTTATGTTTTGTCTCTTGATTCCAGTACATGGTTATCTTTAAAGGGCTGTATCAACACAATCATAAATGGTAATAAATATAGGCTTACTTTGGTGTTAAGGTTAAACAGTTATTAATAGCAACTGACTGATTTTAAAAAAAAATCCTCCTTTTCATAATGATATCTCTTTTTCTGTTGCCACAAATTATTTCATTGTATGAAATGTAGTACCTTCTCTTCAAAATTACAGGGTTTCAGATGTTTAGCCAGTCAGGCAATCTGAGTGGCTGAGCATCTGTAAGTACTTTATAATATCTTTGACATGTTTTGTGAGACAAAGAATTGAGTCATCTTTTTTTCCAGCAGCAAGCTTTGCACTCTGGCATTTTTCTTGACTTTTCATGTCTCAACACATTGAAGAACTTACCATGGCCAACAGCAAAATCATACTTACAAGTTTCATAAAAGACTAGAACTAGCATTGCCTAGTCTCTGAACTGCAGTCCAATGTTATCCGGCAGGTTTAGAAGTTTGTATTTTTCCTACGGTATCACGGTTGTCTTCAGTGTTTTGTGTTCCCTGCAGAAGGCACTTTGCTGCATGAAGTCCTTGTTCTTTCTCAGCCCTAAAAGGAGGCCACCTTATATCTACCAGTCTCCAAACTATGGAATTAAAGATTCCATAAATGCATAACAAAATATAAAATCTCATATAGCTAAGCTATCAGTTTCTTCTAATGAACTGGATTACAGTAATTTTGCACAGGAGAAATGGCAAAAAGGAATTCAAAACAAGCCGTAAAATCACTGCTTGTAACTGACAAAACTGGAGTAGTAACACTGAATGGAGTCCTAGGTTATTAGAAAGGTACAGAGAAAACACTCTTATTAATGAGTGTTAAATAATACCAACGTAAGTCTGCACAACTAATAAAGAAGAGCAGATGATGTTTTTCTCTACAATGTAAGAAATTGTAAATTAGCTTTTTTAAAGCTCCCATGACAGTTACAGTTTACTGTATTGTTGTGTTTCAAAGATGCTTTACTATCCAAAGAGCAGGGGGACTTTTATGAGGAGGAGAAAGTGATGCTTAGAGAGACGGAGCTGGGGAGATATCCAGAAGTTACAAGGCAGACTGCCCGGGAGGAAGAGCCTGTGCTCAAAAGCCTGGTACTTTACTAAAAAAGGAAGAAAAAAAAAAAAGATAAAGATAAAAACAAGTGTCTAATGTCCTCCAAACGCAGGGCATCTGTAAAACAGTCTGTGCATAGGACTGTGTAGACTTTCCAAGGGCTGTTCTTTGTTCCAGTTCCAGTGAGTTCCTGGAACGCAGCCTCCTTCCCTGCTCCTGGAACAGCCTTGACTGCAGGGCTTCTCCAGCCGTGTAGGTGGAAACACAATATGTGTGAACTATATATTCAACCAACAAAAGATTGCTGGGGAAAATGACATCTTCAAAGCAAACCTTCCATAGTCCACAAACATTTATTACTCTGTAGTAAAGATTTTAAAGCCTGGCACAGTAACACAAGTTGAAGGGTTTGGCAAAAAATGATCTGGGGATGCAGACCTGGTCTACTTATCAGCATATATTTCCCTAAAATATCATTCTTTTGGTGTGGCTGATCCCAGGAGTGAGATGAAATAGCAACAGAATGCATTGGCTTATTCCAGCATGCCAACACGATTTCCAGTATTTGTGTAAATATTTTTTGCAAAACTGTATGTTCTAAAAGAGTTTGCTATCGCTTCTATACTAATCATGATGCTAGCTGCTCCGGGGATATCAGCAGAAGAGAGCCACTGAGGATTTCAGCTTTATACATTAAAATGTTCTTGCCAAAATTATTATTGACTATAGAAATCTTCAGATTCCATTGAAAATTTTCTGCTAGCTATCCAGTTTTACATGTAGCTCTGAAACTCTAGCAGATCAAATAGCAGAGTATTTTTAAAAAATGACTAGCAGATCACAGGAAAATAGAAATAAGTTTATTAAGTTTTCCAATTTTTTGCATAATAGTTGAGCCTTTCTTAAAGGTAACAAGAGAAACCCAGTGAATCTGATAGCTGTACAGGGTAACTATTTACCTATATTTAAAGGCAGGGTAGCAGTAGAATTCAGAGGTCAGTAGCACTCACAATTTTTGGAAGGTATTGCCCTTATTTTCTATAAAGTGTTATTTTCCGTACAAATGAAGATACCTGTTGTTTCCTTAGCAGTAAAAGATTAGTTGCAAAGAAAGACTAAAGCAAAGCAGCCAAAGCTGCCATATTTCTGCCACTTTCTTGCATCAGTGGAGTTGAGAATAAAGGAACTTTCCAAGTTACAGTACTGTACTTGAAAAGGAAAAAAAGTATGCGAGGACTTTTATCTGTGTATTCAGTAGATCAGATGGCAAACTCACCCAGACAGCTTAGCAGGGGAGCAGCTTCTGCTTTTCTCAGTAAGCCCTGCTTGGTGTGAAGCAGCACCAAGTACATCAAAAGATACAAATATGCATTGAATGTAAAATCTGGGTTTTTAAAAACATCTGTCTAATTAGCACAACTTATATATTTGCAAGTTCTAGCTCTTTCTCACAGTTTCAAGCTCAGCAGAAGTGGCTTTTTCATCTCACAAATTTTTGTAAGAGGTTAAACCTGCAAATACTGTCGCTAAACTTGACCCTTCTGATCCTAGATACAAACCGATCTTGTTTCCTTCTAGCTTCAATTGCTCTATTGTGCCATGCTAGAAAATGTATGCTGTAGCAGTTAGCCAAATGTTTTTCTGGAAGAACCAGATCATTTTAATTGAATGTTATTATCAGCCAGTTCTTGTGGTTAGACATGGATTCAAAATGAAGCAGTTCATCTGCTTAAAGAATGCGTAGGCACTAATATAATAATTTCAGTAAGTTTTCAGATGCCTTCATCCTTAGGGAAATTGGTTTGACTTGCCCTTCAGTGGAAATTTTTTGTACTACTGGCAGCTAAAATAGCACTAGAGTCCAGAAACAGAATAAAATTCTATTCCTGTATATCATATTTTGCCCCTTTTCCCATTAAAATTTGTACTGTAAAAAGACTTTCCTTTAGGCCTGGTTCACCTTGCTACCTTGCAGTTCAAGGAAACTGTCTCTTTGCATTCATATAGTATACATGTACATAAGGCAAAAAACTAAGTTAGTTTCATTGAAAATATGCATTATTCTATGAGCCTTTTGCACGTGGATTCTGCACTTAATGTGCATGCTCCATCTTGCACTGGAGTTTGGGATGTCTTCCCTAGGAGTGGTGTATTGTCACTGATTCATGCACCTCCTACATTGTGTTGATTCTCTTCATTGATGAACAGGATTCAATTTAATAAATATTTTGTTTTTTAACCCTTAAAAACATGCATGAAGAAGACTGTAGACTTGAGGTTGAAATTTGCAGAGAAGTCTGAGAACCTCAAGGCTGAAGCTTTTTTGTAAGCTCTTTCTTCTGTGGAGGCATCACTAGATCTGTATCTTTGACCTCTTCAAAAAGCCTGAGGTCCTCCACCAAGGAGAGTATTTCGTGGGGCTTAAAGAATTCACCTGTTTTCTTCTTCAGGGGGTCTATCTATTAAATTTATTCCCAGGAAACTGAAATGAGTATTGCCTACAGGGTAAGATTTAGGACTCTCAATGAGCTTCTTGGCAAAAGTTCTCTTCACAACTGCCAGATAAGAAAGGACTGGAAAAGCAGTAAAGCAGAGATTAGTCAAGCACAACAAAACCCGTAGCTCTCTGACACAACCACTTTTTAACTTCTTCCGTTACTGAAACTGTTTCTGCTTATTTTCAGTTCAAGCTTTCATGGCACTGAAGTCAATAACTTCAATTGGCAATATGTTGATGATTATGAAACCAAACCGTTCAGCACTGGTGCATGTTTGTGTATGAATCTAATCCAGTGATACAACAAAAACAGTCATCTGCAGTAGTGGTGACGGTGCCTGTTGGAACTGCCTTCATGAGCTTGGCCAACCAATCATGAGAACCCAAAATGTGGATTTCTAATATGTCTCCTACATTTGGCACCTCAAAAGAGCTATATCCTCAGTGAAAATACCAGATTGCCAATTATGAAGAATTCATTAAGATCTGCTGAAGTTCAAAGCGAAAAGGCCATTTCCTCACAGGTCAGGGCAACTCTTTTAATGGTTCCTCCTTTGCCTCCAGCAGCAGCTCTTCTCCAGAACCTGTTTAGTTTTCTGCCAGGACTGTTGGCAGGTGAAGACAGTCACATCAGATCACCTCACGAGTATTTTTATGCTGGAAACCTATGCCCTGAATATGCCATTTTCCTGGTCCAGCATGGCATGAGATCTGGGTTTCAAACCTGTCTGTGTCAGCTTTGGAAGACAAAACATTATGTACCTTTCAGTTTCTTCAGTTTCTTAGTTCCTTTTTTTTTTTTTTTTTTTTTTTTTGAGAACTGCCATAAAGTCACAGCTCAGTTTTGCACTGAGATTTGCTCTCTCTTTAGAGTATCAGAGTATCACGAAGGAATAATGCCTGCTGTGTGGGAAGGAAAGGAGGCATCACAGGCTCATGTTCAGGTCATTTGTAAATCAAAAATGAATGACTTGACATCCTTCTAGGACCAGTTTGCACAGGACAGCACAAAACAGTCCCTTCTGCTGGGAAATAGTTAGGACGTCAGCACCTAAGCCTCTTGCAGATACACTATGGTTTAGGAAAGCATAGCATTTGCCTGCCTGCCAAACGGGCAGCAGTGGTAGTGCAGAATTCATCCACGCTCTTGAGAATCACTATCTCAAGGGTACCACATCTTAATTTCATTAAAAAGTCATATTATCTGTCTGCATGAGAACTGTCAAAAAGGTGTTAAAGTCTGAAGTGCTGCAGCATTTTCCTGTGTATTTTCTACATCACTGCTCGGGGGCTACCATGGGTACCCACGTGTGGTCTACAACTTTCCAGCTTGGCCCTCATTCCTGTCGCCAGCGTGACTCCCCTCTCACCCAGCATCCACCCTTCCACCAGCAGAACCTAAACTGGAAGAGGATTGGGAAGCGGATGTGCTTAGTCAAGGAGGGATGCTGCCCGCAGGCGACTGTCCTATCCGTGGCACGCACACCAGCAGCCCCGGGCGCTGTCTGTGCTGGTGCTCTGTTCCAAGTTTGTTACGTAAGAGAGGGTGAAAGTACAAACAAGAGAAAACTAAACATGAAAAGTGGGTTTGTTTACTTACAGAGAAGCTTGGGAGTGGCAGAATGAAACTGTATAAATAAAAATTCAGGCTACCAAATGTGAGATATCTGCAGGAACACCTGCATGGCTTGGACCAAGCCAGACTTCTGCAAGTGGCTTGAAGGAGAAATCGAAAATGCATGTAGGCTTTGTCTGCCTTCAGAAAAAGCGTTGCTTTTCTGGATATGGGTATATTTAAATTCCTTATATTTTTGTTCCTAATGTGAGTATCATTTGTGTTCTTTACAGTTTTGCACTTGTTACACTTTCTTCAGTAATTGCTGTTTTACCTTGCTGAGTTAGAATTTGAATCATATCAGTGGATTTTAATTGTCTTGCATACCTGTAAACACCTTTGACCACAGATCTGTTCTAAGCTCCAGCAAGCGACTCATACCTGATGTATTGTTTTCTTACCTCTACCAGAATAACATGTCCCGCCCACTTACATTTGTGTAAATCCAAAGAGCAAGAAAGACAGAGGAAAACGTGAAGTGATTGATTAGCAAAGAATACAGTGAGGTCCGAGTTGTCACTTCTAATGTTTATTCTTTCCTAATACTGCCTTTTCCTTTCTATTGTCCTCTACTAGGTCTCCTCTCCATCTTGAATCGCGTGAAATGTGCATTTGCAAGTCAAACTTGACATTGCTGTGAACTCATTTGCTAGCACCTGTCTCTAATAATCCAGCCTCTTTCCCATATGTGCAAAGACTGTTGTGCCTTCTCCCTCTTTAATTTGCTGTTTGTGAAACCTGCCTCTGCAGAGGACAAGCTTATTTCTGCTTCCTTATCAGATCCTAAGATCAAGATTTATGCAACTTTAACAATATTGGAATTCTTAGTTCTTTCATGCTTCATCATATATTGTTTTTCCAGCAGTTTATGTCTCATTTGTGATAAGGAATAGTTTTCTGAGTGTGCATGAAGTAGCTGGAAAGCTCTGCTCTTTGTGCTATGCAGGTCTAATGAGAGACGTTAGTATGTAACCGCGCAAATGAGAAACTGGTGGTGCTTTAGAACTTGATCTGTTTTCTGTTATTTTTAATGCTTTTGCATTTTAAAAATGTCATCTATATAAGAGTATTTGGAACTACTTACATATAAAAAAATAAGGAAAAATGAAAAGAGCCTGCCTTCCTTTTAGATGTGCCAAACAGGTTTGGCAGCCATTCACTTAGCATTGATCAAGCATTGCTCAGCCATTCAAACTCTTGTAGCATTTTGTACCTGCATAGAAATGTTCTCGCTAACCATTTCTGAAACCAGAACACTGGTTTATGATACTTTCCTTGTTCAGAGCATTTTAGATGACGACTGAACTGTATTGTCGGGTTTGACAGTTGTCATTCGGAGGCCTGAAAGTCCTATAGAAAATAAACCGCAGAGATTGTTTTGGCACAAGGAAAATACAAGTGGCTGTACTAGGTCAAACTGGAGTGCACTGGTCTCAGTTTTCTGGAACATGATATCTGATAGCAGACACCCAGGAAAGAGTATAAGAACAGGCTGAAAATTTAGGGACATTTCCTCAATATACTCTCCCACTCTCCAGCAGGGTACAGTTAAGGGAGTTGCTGAGCCAGAGATGATGTCTGTATTTAGTCTTGGCTGGACTTCTGTTCTGTAGGTCTGGGTGGTCGCTGTTTGAGATCCTGTGCCTGTAACACCCACTATGGTCTGAGGCAAAGCATTCCTCTCTTATAGTTTCTGGGTTTGGTGTATCATTTTGAGATGGTGAGAACTAGACATAAATAGAGTTAAAGGTGCAGCCACAGCAGTGGCCTGACATTTTCTTCTATTTCCGTAGTTATTGTTCTGGTTATGTTTATATTTTAGTGATATGTTTTTCATAAATTCATCCTAATGCAAAAAAACCTAATAGTAGCAATAAAATGAATGGAGCTTGGGCTTAAATGTATGAAAGTTGCTTAGATTTAAAAATCGTCATAATGAATTCAAATCTGCTTTAGGCCACGTGAGGAGTAAAGGCTGATGGAGAATCCAGAAACACCTGTAGGGAGCACAGGAGTAAAGTGGAAAGGTACCTCTTCTGACATAAGCCTTTGGGCTTTCTTGATCCTTTCATCCTTTATCCTTTCATCTTTGTTTTCCTTGTAAATCACATTTCAACCAGGCACCAGGGCACCAAGTAGCCTGTACAATCTTCAGCCCATCAGTAATGTAATGCAAGCCACATTTCTACTTTTAAGTGGCACTGATAATAAATCCACTCAGTTATTGAGAGGTGAGAGATTGAACCATTGGGAGTATTTTAACTGCCTTGTCATGATCCTGTGAAGTTCCTTGGAAGAGAAGGCAGAGGGATATCTGGGGATGCTGGTTAGGATCACAAGTAACAAAAACTTCTGCTGAGTGGCACCAAAGTCCCCTCCCTTCCACACATGACTTTTCTGCCACTACAAAAGGGCAGCTAACTGAGTAAGCACCATCTTTCAGCCATCATTCAGCTCAAAACTGGGTCAAAAAGACTTAAGAAAAAAACTAAATCGAAACTCCATTGAAATCATATCTGCCTTGTCATGATTGTGATGAGTGCTCTCGACATTCCACAAAAAATGTATCTTGGACACAAAAATAGCTTTGGTAAGTCTTTTTACCCTCTCATCCTCTCCTAGTTCACCTGTACATAAATTGCACCTAATTTGTTACCTATATCGCTGAAATTGTCAGCGTCAAAAAATCAAGTGCAGGGGGCTTGTTTTAAGTACAGCCAAGCAGCTGCCTCTTGTAGTGATGCTTGCAGCAGTGCTCTCTGCCCAGGTGTCCCTTCCATCTGACCTGACCAGGCCAGCTCGGAGGGGGCACAGCCCTGCTGGAAATCTGCAGACTGAGTTCTTCCAATATGCACCATCCAGTATGCATTCTGCACATTTTTATATAAACCAAATATCTGTTTTAAACAATTGCTTTTAAGGGAAGCATGGCCAAAAAATTGAAGCTACCCAAATTCTTAATTTTTTATTGGTGATTCCAGTTCAGCAAAAAAGATGCCTTTAGAGCTCAAGAAATACAGTAGTGGGTACTCCCAGAAAGGAGTTATGCAGGAGGTAGAGTAAAATGCTTAGAATAAAAATCCAGCAGAAACATTTAAGTAGATGGCGGAGCCTGACATTGCTCTTTGCTGTGTGTGTATGTGTCTGTCTGTCTGTCTGAAATATTTTGTATGAGTATTCTAGAGCTCTAAAATGGGAGGAAAAACTTCTGAAGAAGCTGGAATAGATCTTACCCATGTCTAATTTTCTGAAAAAATACCAAATGTAAAGGATTTTAGAAATGTTTAGAATCACTGGCATTATGACAGCAAGCATCTCTGTCCTAATGTCATATGATTAACTAGATCAGAAACATTCTGGGACGTTCTGATCAGTTATGTTAATGCATCTTTTAAAAAGTATAAAGTCAGTGCTCTGTAAAACAGATACTTGAAAACAGTTTTTGTTTTCCTCAGGCTAGTGAGATTAGAGTTTCGTAATCTGTTTGACCAGCTGCAGATGACGTTCTTTTTCATTTTTTCTTTTTAAGTAAATGAGTTTCATCTCAACACGATTAAAAAAATCCAACTTCAAAAATGCTCAGTTTTCACACATACATTTAAATAGGAGCAATTGCACTATCATGTCTTGTTGCAAATGTAATTGGGTTGGAGGTCATTAATGTTTTTTTAAGACTTTGAATAATATAATTTCTAAGTTTCCAAGTGTATATCCTCCCATGTCAAAAATCATCCCATTTTTAGCTTAGAGACATCATTTTAGAAGATATTACTTTGCTGCCTCTTACATGTATTGAATGTGCACGCACTGGTGAGTCAAGCTAGTTCTTGTTCAGTTCAAAAAGCAGTGGTTTGCCTTCTGAGTTAATATTTTTGATTAAGGTTACTTTGAAAAGTATAAAGACATTATTAGCTTTCTTTTGTGTGTGTATGTGTGCATGTATGTGTGCATGTGTAAGTGTAAGGGAATGTGTGTTATTTTCTGTAGTGGGGAAAATTCAGCAATACCAGGCAGTCTGCTAGTTCATTGCACAAAATAGTTTTCTTTTGTTCTTACTAGGAATCAGATTAGCTATTGATTAGAAATATCTGAGCCTTTCATATTTACTTTTAAAAAAGAGCATAGCAAAATAAGATGATTTGTAAAGCCTGTTAGAAATGTTTATATTACCAGGTCTTCGTGCATCTGTGACAAGGAATGCATTTTAAGGAGACATTTGTAGAGCACCAGGGCTCTGCTGAAACCCTGATCGGGTCTCCAGGTGTAAAGTTTCAGGACACTCACTTAAAGTGGCAGTTTGGTGATAAACTGGGTTGGGAATGAAGCCCCCGGCAGTGAGAAGATTGCCTTGTTCGGCAAGGGATTGATAAATATGCTTTATCATGAGTCAGATGTTCAGGAAATTCTACTTGAACCCCTGATGTTTGTTTTTGCAGAGTTGTTAGTAAGAATACAGCAAGCAGCAAAACCAAATGTTTTACTTGTTAATTTGTATGCACTATTGCAATTTTTCAGTAGGATAGCATCTCCACTGATGCGACGTTTTAGACGTTCTTACAACATAGCATCAAAAATTCAAGAAGTTGTCTGAAAATTTTGAAGCCAATGTCAGGTCTTCACAGGAAACCTGCTCTGAGTGTGGCAGACTCCTTGCTGTTTCCTTTGATTGCTAAGTTTTTAATAAAAAGCAAATTAGAAAATGAAAATTGTCTTGCAGCTCAATCAGGCGTAGCAGCTATGCTTGTTCAATGTTATCACTCAGCATGTCAGACGGTAACCTGGTTGGGAATGTTTTATTTTGTATAATAGTCTCAAAATCAGACTGAAAGGTTGACTTAAAAAATACCTGATGTATTTTCTGCGTGCTCTGAGGCTGATAACAAACTCTGCACTTCCAGTTTTAATAACTAGGGGGGGGCTAAGAAACTTCAAAAGGTTTGTGATAAATGTTTTTGACAATGCGTCAGCTGAACATTAGGCAGAATCTTGGTAAATCCTCTCATAAGTGGTTTAAAATGGAGTTCCGAACTTTTCTTTCATAAGTGTATGCTTAAGATGTCATGGTATCTTTGGGTTTAAAAGATTCATTTTATCTGGTATATGTGAACTGTTGGTGTTTCTGTCTGCACCTCTGAGAGTGAAAGGGGGAAAAAGTTCAGCTGCTCTCTCCTTGCAGCAGCCTCTGTGCGCTCACAGGTGCTCTTGGCCATGAAATGGAGGTAGGCTGCAGAAAAGGAAAAAAAAACAAACAAAATACTCCATGTCGATATTATAGTAAATCTCTCCAGCTGACAAGCTGTCAGAATGACTCCACTGCGACAACCTGAAAACTTTCTGGTAATAGACAAAACAATGCTTGCACATGGCAACTGCTTGTTGGGTTTTGTGGTTCATTGAGAAAGCCAGATGAAAGCAAGTTTATTACCGCTCTTTGAACCTCGCCTCCCTCCCCCTGTGCTGTCACCTGTGCCACTAAAAACAAAGTGAAAATGATTTCTTCCTTGGCTCCATTGGAACAAAATGCCAAACTTTACAATTTATACTGCTCTTTTCTTTGAATTGTTGTCTTTGCAGGACTTGATCTGCTGTATGACATCTTTTGCATTTCAAATGAGTTCAGTTTGCAGTGCAATGCAGTGACGTCCTGACTCACCAAAATGCTCAGGCTTTTGCCTAATTGTGAACCCATGAATAGCTCTGCTGGTGCTGCCAGTGTGTTTTAGGGGTATATGGCTAAAGACTTTTCAGAAAAATGGTCCAAAAACTTTGGTCATCTAAACTAGATATTTACAGAAAATGCCAAAAACACACCAGTATCTTAAAGGAACAAGGCAGGAAAGAAGCTGCATGTTGACATAACTAACAGTACTCTGGGAATCTCCAAAAGACCCTGACCTAGACGACGTCGGAAGTGAGATGGTATTAAGGGTGCTCAGGAGCTCATGCTAATGATCAACTCAAGAGACAAAGAAAATGTATACTACAAATCAATCTCCTGCACATAAATCATGAAAAATTCAAATAGTGTGGCATTACACCCTACCACACTGGAGAAATGTTTGGATACAAGCTTCTTGTAGGTTAAGTGACCTACTTGCGAAATTTTTTACTGCTACTAGAGAGACTTAATTTTGTTCCTAGAGACAAATTATTCTCTTCCTTCCTGAACCCCTTTCTTTCTTCCCACGCTCCCTCAAGGGAAGAAATTCTTGTACTTCACAACGGCATCTCCTACTGGCAAAATTTAGAAGCAATAGAGACTAGCTCAATAAGGAGCTGCTTGATGTGCTTCAGCGTGCAAAGCCTACAGCTGTGGCTCAGTCTGAAAGATCTCCACTCCCATTTTGTAATGTCAGCAAAGTGGGCCAGACTTCCAAATTTGTTCAGTATATGGGAGTTCACGTTATTCCAAGTGGGAGTTAATGACTTCTGTGCCTTTGAAAATTAGCCCTTTTATCTGATTCCTGACCAAAGCAACTTTTTTTTCTCATAATGATAGTGGACGATGGGTAACCAGCTCTTTGAGGGACACTTTTAAAAAGCTGTTAACGTTTGCATTTTCCATGTTGTAATTCATGTTTACTATTCATGAAATAGTGTTTGGAGGCTGACATTATGCATTAGGCATGAAGATACCTAGATCTGCTGTTCTGTCGTTGTGCAGTAGGATGTGGACAAATCGGTCTTCGCAGGGCTTCTCCCTTCCCCACCCGTACTCACTTATTAGCAACTTTACCAAATAATGAAGCTGAACTGATGGTAAAAGGCTAGAAGGTCACTGGAAGAAATTAGTTCAAGAAGTTTTAAATATTGCTTATGGTGTTTTAATTTCTATTCCTGGGGAGAAATAAAGCATAAATTTTCTGTACAGTCATAACAGTAATTGTAATGTTACCTATAGGATGGAAGAATAACTTGAGTTCTTAAATGCCATAACTATTTTCAGTATAAAATAATAGATTTTATTTTTCTGTTGCAGCAATGTTGGCCCGTGCATATAGGTTGTGGAAAACTTTGTTTGCAAAAACAAACCTATTGTTTTAACAAAAACCACAGAATTTTTGCCTTTCATATTGAATCAGTAGCATAATGAGTAGTGGAGCAATAGTTCAACATCAAAGGAGACTTTTTGGATATATAGTGTGTTGCAGCAACAGCGAAAAAGTTCCCACCAGAAAGGAATTTTTCCATATGTGAACAGCAAACATATGTATTAGGTTAAAACCATAAGATTTCCTTTGCTTTCCACCAAAAACAAGAGAGAACTTAAGTACAAAGGTTTTCAAATAGTCATGTGCTGGAATGCAGTGCAGAGAACAAGCATGTCCGAGATATGGGGCAGTGTCAGTGGACAAAGGCTCTACTGAAAACCAAAAAGCATTGATGATGCACCAACAATTTGGCTCAAACATCAGCATTTTGCTTCTTAAAAACACACTTTTTTTGTCCTGACTGGTAGAATTACATTGGTGATCATCATAGATATATTTCACTATTTATCTCTAGTAGGAATAAACCCAGATATGTTTGCTGATCTCCGTAAAATATTTTAAGAGAAATAGTGATTGCTTTAGAAAATGTGAGTAGAGAACATCAGTTAGAAAGTAAATATCTGAGATTAATTCTGATGGGATACTTGGCCTGCTTTCTTTAAATAAGAGTTGTGTTTGACACTGTATATTGAGAGAGCACCTAGTATAAAGAAGTTTTTGCCCAGACAGCCCATACTTACAGCTGCATGGAGAGGTAAAGATACTGAAGATCAAGCATTTCTATAACATAATTGTAAAGCATCTCCATATACATTTCTGAAACAAAATTTACTTTAATTTTGTTAGCATTCACGTGGATTTACTTTAAGCTTCCAGAGGTAGATTTTCTTCTCATGAACGGGGAGAGAAAACACATCAATGGATGTAATTTGAATTTAGAAGACACTTAAAGAGGGGCCTGTATTCAGAATTATTGTTGGCACATGTTTTGAGGATGTAAAGTGGAAGCCTTCTTCTGTGGGCATTAGTAAGGAGATAATTAAAACTACAGTAGGTAATTATGGTAGCTTTTATTACTGCATCTTTCATTAACTAATTATATTAATTTGGTAATGTTTGAAAAATTCTTTGAAGATGAAAAGTGCTAACTATTACTACCTTCTTTAGTAATAGTATTACTCTGTACTGGTCATAAATATTGAAGTCTCTTCTTGATACAGATGCACACCTGTGTGTGCAGAGATGCTGTTACAGCCAGTAAGAATTAGAGAGGTATATCAAAAAAAGACTGTGCCATTACCTGGCATAATCTGATCATGATGAGCTATGACTTTACTGCTGACACTTTTGTTTCAAAGTGAAAATGCATTATTTTTTAAAATATTTTTAGAAGATTTTCCTTTCCTTGTAAGTACCTCTTATTTATTCAACCCTCAGTACCAAAGAGATAAATCTACCAGGTTCGTCGTGATCCCAGACTTGCCATTGATGTGATGGGAGCAGGAATCACGCCCTGTGTACGCTCAGGAGCTCACTGAAAGTAGGAAATTATTTTAGGTCAAAGAAGAAAAAATATCACACCTTTTGTAAATACAGTAGCTCCACAGTAATGATTAATACCAAGTAATTCAAAATAATTGATTTCTGTTTATGTAATTCTTTCAAAACTGAATTTTCTTTCGGTGAATCCAACACTTCTCTTTTAAAATATCCTGTGATTAAAGGATAATCAAATCAGTGTTCATATATTAAAGACCAAATCCTTCATATATTCCCATTTCGTACTTGTTCCTGTGATTTGTAGAAATCTTTCTCTTACCAGCTTTTAGCTGATTTAGATTAAGCCTTGTAACTAATGCCAAAAATTTATTCCTGCCTTGAAAAGGGACTTTGTAATGCTAGCATCATACCGTTTTGTCTCTCTATGGCTCCCTGTCAAAACTATATGCCTTACAAGTTTAGGGTTTTTGTTTTGTTTTGCTTTGTTTTGTTTTGTTTTTAAAGAAATCCTTTGCAGCCTCAGTCTGGCACCCAGAAGTTGGGCTGAGTTCCTCTGGTCTCATGCATCATCCCAGCATCTCTGTGAGCTGCACAGGCCAAACTCTGCACTAATTCCACATGTGCCTCTCCCTTGTCTCCAAAGTGCTCTCAGTTACCATGAGCAGAGTTGGTTTTGAAATAAAACTTAATTAACCATTTTGCTGGTGATAATCAAGCCACAGTGGAATAATAGGAAAAAAAGTGCCTCCCTGGAAATGAAGCTCAGGTGTTCATTTCTCCTTTCATATCAGCCATTAACCAAACATGTCATATATCACTGTGACTATACTGGACTCGTCCACCAGCTCCACTTGAGGTCCCAAAATATGATAGCAATATTTCAGTGGCATACTCTCAAAACCATTACTTTCCTCTTCCATCCTTCTCATGTCTTTCAATGTCATATGTGACCAAAACATTTACATTATAAATTTATTTTAGGATCCTTTCCATTTTTATAAATAAATCAAATGAATGTTCCTTTTATACAGCTGTAATTCACCCACATTGTTGCAGTAGAGCTTATTATCTCATTTACATTTTTAAGTGCTTTTCAAAGTGTAGGATATCTGGGCTGGAAAGCAAAACATTTCATTTCTTTGTTCTCAGGCCAACACAAAGCTCTTCCAAGGTCAGGTATGGTGTAGACTTTCAGCAGCAAACATGTTTACATGGCATTTGAAAGTGAGTTTAACTGAAAAAAAATACTGTCTGTGTAACAGTGACGTAAGTCAACTTAGCAAAGCTGAGAGAGGGGGATTAATTTCGTACCTGGAAAAAATGAACTTAATAAGTTAGGCTTTGTTTTCCATTCAGGGAAAAAAAAGCCTCTAACACTCAAAAATTGGCCCCCTTTTTTTTTCTCTATTCCTTTTTCTTCATCTCGACAGTTGTTGAACATAAGCACTGTTATTCTTTGGGCAAAATCTGACACTTGGAAGCTGTGAAATAAAAATTGCATTTCCAAACCAAACCAAACTGTTGTTTAATTTTACAAGAGAGATGTTCTCTGGTGTACCTGGGCTAAGTCATCTACTGTTTTTAAGAGCTTTCTACATGGCTAAAACTTATCTGTCAGACACACAAAAGATTTGATGGTGCTGAGTAGCTTCAGAAATCACTATCAGCATTCAGGCTCCGACCACTGCATATGAAGCTTTTTGACAGTAGAGAGAATTTTCAGTGTGATCTTGTAAATGGCACATTATTCATGACAGCCATCATGATTCCTCCTAGAAAATTAAACTCATGGGTAACAGTCTTTATTGCTTCTAATTACTATTTTCAGAGATAATTACATGCAGGAATCTACAGCAACCATGAGATTTTGATGTTACTTTTTTTTTTCACGTGGCTTTGATCAAATACTGATCTTTTGGTTTTACTTTTTTGTCCTCGTGCTGATAGGAAAGCTGAAATGTCCAAATGAACGCTCTGAATTACTCCTAGGACATCCTTCATAAAAAAAACTAGTTTCTAACATGGCTGGTAGGAGGACCGGTGTGCAACACATTTAGATTCATCTGCAATAGTCAAAAAATGGTAAAGTTAAAGGCATTCGTGATTGATCAGACGCATTAGTCTTTTTTTCTGCAGTCCCAATACAAAAAAATACCAACAGCTAGTTGTGATTGGAATAGTCTGTAAACTCATGTAGTATATTGTTTTTGACAATTGATGAATGGATAATTATAAGACTTCTTAGTCTGTTATACTTACATGCTATAGCTAAAAAACAAAAACAAAAACCCTTAATTCTAAATTGTACTTGTTTAAGACATTGTCTGCTCTCTGAATGAAACAGAATGTGTGTGCTCCATGCTGAAAAATGCTATCTAGAGTAGGTGGACCTAGCAAAGACTATGTGTCACCTGCATTTCCCGAATTAAATTACTTTAAGATGCATTGCAAACCCTCATTTTATGCTCTGCAAAGTATGTTTGTCTGTTGTAGAAAAGAAAAATAAAAATGGAGAAATTAGGGAATGAAACAGCACTACACCAATTCTTTGCCACAACGTGGTTGTTGTCTTACTCTTTGAGATCCCATTTTGAATTTAGTACTTGCAGATTTTTGTGGTAGAGTGTGATAGATACCCATAAGTATATGTGTATATATGCTGTCCTTTGATCATCTTCAAAGTCATGTGAAAGAGACAAATTTACTCCTCAGCACTAGGAGGGAATTCTTATTTTTCACCATGCCAAACTGTTTGGATTGTATAAGCTGATCATGTGGAAATAGCAGAAGACAGATCATACTTTGTAGTTTATCCAGATGTGCTCTGTGAACGTCCCTGAGAGTTGTCCTGTACTCGTCACGCCTAGACACTTCGGTGTTATGGGAAGACTTTTGTCAAATTCACTGGGTCTTTGGTGAGCTTTCTGATACACCAAATGGCCCTGCTCTTTCTGTGTTACATTTCCACTTTGCACTACCTGATCATTTTAGGTTTTAAATCAAGGTAGGCTTGTTTGTGTTTTAAGTTATATTAGATGTACAAAAAGAAAACAAAAAGCCTACAATTTACACACATTTAATTATATTAATGCAAATTACTAGTACTGCAAGACTAGTTGAGTATCAAAGACCAGTTATATATTCAAGACTGGATTTCAACATTTCTCAGAAGTGATGATAGCATAAAAGTCCCTGGGCAGATTTGAAGTTCATGCTTGGGTCTGGTTAAATTTTTTGGCATTAGAACATGTAATAGTCTTATAGCTTGCTAGAAGACTTTAAAGTTAATGCCTGGCATCACTTCAAAACAATGTGCAAGATCTATCATAAGTAGTCCTCTTATCTTATCTCAATAGCAATTTTATCCTGTGAATGATTTGAGAGTACAGTATTTCAGTGCTGTGGAAAAGAGCAAGGTTTTTTTCTGTTAAATCTTTGTACTGCGTGTACTTTTAATGGTCCTGATTTATGAACGGGTATTCTGCTTTGAGGAAGCAAACGATAAGCGTATCACATGCTCTGCAAGATGCACCAGGAGTACAGGGACTTGTTCGTCTCTCCTTTGCAGCACACTCTGCAGAAGTTCTCTGTGCAGCTCAGCTCTTAAAAAATCCACTCTGGAGGCACCTTCAGTGTCTCTGGTAGTGTATCTCCAGGGCAAGTCCCTGCTCAGGGCCAGCCCTGACTCTGCTCCACACTGTTCAGCTGATAGGTAGCTATGCCCTGATTTCCTGGCATACAAAAGATAGCTCAAAATATTCCTTTTCTGCTGCCACAGCTGCCTCTGTGTTGATGTCAATCTAACATCCGCATTGTGCACTTTGCTTCAAGTCAGCACTTGCAGTTAACAATGCCTTTATTCAAGCTGACAACATAACTAAGCTTTTAGTAAGTGTGTAAGTAAATGTTAAGTGTGTATTCAAACATTCAACAATGGCTAGGAAACTTTAAAAAAAAAATCTTTGAAACTTTGTATTGTTTGTTTGGTGTGTATCTGTTAGAAATAACACAGACTATCAGTTCCTTGGGGCATGACTTTTCTTTTGTTAAGCATATAACAAAAAGATCAAGGCTCTGAGGGACTGACATAATAAAAATAAATATATAAGAAGAACAGTAATGACAAAATGAATTTGTCAGTGCATTTTATGAGCTGGGTTTAGAAGTGATTATTTCTGAACTAAATAAAGACTGGATAGTTGTGGTAAAGTGACACAATCATAATATTCCTTTTATTTATTGCCATTTATACTGCATTTGTAGATCACATGCTAGACTTCGCTATAGGGGAGGAGGGGAGCCCCTCATCTCAGCGAGCTTCCCATTGCAGTAGCATGGAATGCATTTCCACTTAAATTCCAGGCATGGACTGTTGTTCTGGCTTAAAGGAAAAGTTATTGGTACACTGCAGAAGTGTTCCCAGGAAGCACAGGTTGTACAAATAAGATGATAAAAATCTGACAAAGATCCTGCAACATATCATTGAACCACGTTGCCTGTGAGTTCTCGTGTCATGCCGTGTTTCTCACGTGTGTTTTGCACCCGTTGGTATTGTTTCAGACCTTACAAGACGAAGTGGAAAGTTACCGCAGCCAGGCACGTGCTGCAGAGAAGAAGCTGCAACACAGAGAGCTGGAGGCCCACGAGCAGGTACGGGTGCTGCCGCCTCTCCTCTTCCCTTGGGCGAGGAGGTTCAATGGTTAAAAATAATATCTTGCTTCAAAGCAAAAGCACATACTTTCCTGCAAAATTTTCAGCTAGCTTTCTTTTCTGTTTTTGTTAATAAAAGAGAATTAAACTGTCTGAACCCTACGGGCAAATACTTATCTCTTGCTCTCTATTTCAAGTTGGTATTTCAACTATTCTAGCTGTTAAATGATACATTTATTTTCAAGGGACTATACAGTTTTAACATAGGATTCTGAGGCTATTCTAACCTGTTGTTTAATGGCTTGTATTAAGAGAATTGTAATTGGACAATAACTAAGATAAAAAATAATCTTTATTGCTGATCTTATGCATTCATTGTCCTAGCATGTTGTCTGTAAACACTTCCATATGATTAATACTGCTAAAATTAATGTGGACGCTTGCAGTGAAATCAGAGATTTAGTGTGCTTCAAGCAAAATAGTGTATGTAATTTACAGAGTGGTATTGAAACAGAAAGCCAATGATCTGCATTTAAACCAGATTAAACTGACGTATTCAGGAAAATATAGAGGTTGTGGATATCTGAATTGTGTACAGATTTACAGATCTCTAATACAAATGAGGTTTTGTAGCATCTCAGAACTTTATTTGATGATGGGCAAACAGTATCCACAACTGTGGAGTAACTTGGGTGGTTGTAGAAGTATTAATCATGAATTGCACATATTTTTCTCCAGCTGTCATTATCCTACTTGCAGATGGGAGCCCTTGTTCACTGCCACTGTTTACCCTCAGGTATTTGCACTCAGGAAAGCCAGTGATCAGCTTTTCTTCTCTCTCTCTCTCCCCTTCTGCCACCCAAATCTAGATGCTGGGCCAGGTTCATCCCTAGCTGCAATGCTTGTGGCATTGGAGGAATTCATTGTGATCAGTGACTAGCCTACAAGCATTGCATTTTGGCTTCAGTCTCCTAGAAAAGAAGGAAAATTAGCTATTTGGTGCATGGTTGCCCCTCCCAGGAAACAACATTGGCCTGAATGCTGTGACAGTGACAATACTCTTCCAAAACTTTTATTTTCACTATTTTTTTCTTTAATCTTTGCCACTGACTTTTTTTTTTTTTTGTGGACCCATTTTGAGAAGGTATCTAGAAGGGGAGACAAAAAATGACCGATGAAATACAGAGGTAAAAGGTAAAAATATGCAGATTCGCAGGATGGTCTATCCTTCCTGCCTCAGAGGTCTTCTCTTCCAAACCCACCTACAGGAATATCTTGCCCACACTAACTTAATGAAGGACTAGCTCTGCTGGTAGGGTACAGTTCCCCAGTATAAATGGATCAGAAATGTTACTTAAATGACACTGCACCATCCAGCTTAGAGCTTTTCCTGCAAGGTGGTGAGACGGTAGTGGATTTATGGTAATGCTCATATCTGAGTTCCTCAACAGTGTTGTCTCTGCCATTCATGCACTGAGACTTTCTGAACAAGCTGCATCCATTGAGAAAGTTTTTGCTTAGGTTGCTTTGGTTTTTTATGCAGGCAACCATTTTGAAAGTTGCTAGCATGTCTTCTCTGTGACTGGTTAATCCATTAGTTATGCTTTGCTCTCCAGAAGAAAAAGGCAAAAATGACGGCTCTGAGGTATTTCCCGCTGTTGTGTTGTGGCCAGACTACCTGTAAACATGTTCATGGAGCATTAGCAGCAGCTAACGACTCGTCAGCCGATTAGGGAGCTGAAACACTTAAGGCAGTAGCTTAGAACTTGCTTTCTGCTTTTACAAAATATTGTCTGAATCAGAATTACATAAAACATCAAAATTAGCACTGGCACTGTTGCAAAGGCCACTTTTCTGAGCTTTTACATGTCTGTAAATAAGGAGGAGAGAGGGTTAAACAGTTCCTGTTTTTCATTAAAAGGAAAAATTTTGTGTTTTGATTCTATAACAACAAACAAATGAAAGAGACATGAAAAAAACATTTTGTTGTGCTTTTAATTAAAAATAAAAAGCTGTTTCTCGTTACGGCTTGTTGGGTGGTATCTTAGTGCTCCATGTTTGTCTTTTTTCAGCGCAATGTCTTTATAACTCTTCAGTCTCCAAGAGTGACTGACAGATCCACAAAGCTTAGCTCTTTGTTCCAGTAACCCTCTGGTGATTGCACAGAGTTAACCTTACTGTATTATAATTATCCAGAGAGACAGAGTCAACTTACTGACATAAACTATCCCGTAAATAACAGGGAAAAAAAGTGCGTTAGAAGGACTCTGATAGCAAGCAGTGAGCTGTCTCAGGGGGAGCGTGGCGTTGCAGTTCTGAGGAGCTGTTGTTTTTATGAGGCTTTTTGATTCCAATACTTCACATTATTGTGTGAACTTGTGTTTACTCCTTTTTACTTTTTCAATCCTCTTACAGTGTAAGTAGAAGTGGTATCATGGTATATCTGTGTCATTTCATCAGCGGTACAGTTTACCGTGGTGCAGCATGGCTACATTGTCTGAATGATGTGTTGCAATCCAAATGAATGTACATTTGTCAAAAGTGATTTTCATTCATTGTTGTGTTTCCAATACTTTTACCTTTTACTCCCACTTCGACTAGCCTAAATCATTTTATCTTTTCCATAGAGGTTCTCCCATCTCTGCTAAGAGTGGCTTTCTAAGGCAGTGGTGCACATGGTCAGTAATATTACTTCTAGATTGGAGTCTCAGATTTGTGTATATCATCTTTCTTCATGCTGAAATGCTGAATGTTTTTCAAAAATTAGATGTCTGACTTCTTGAGACATATGTAATTGCATTCATGGAAAGTGACAAGCTAGCAGTAAATAAAGTGTAATTGACCCTTAATATATGGCTTTATAAGTATAGGTTTCTTGGTATATAGTCCCAAGACAGTTAAAGCAGTCTGGGAAGGTTCCTAGGAAAACTGGGTGTACCTAAACCTTTTCCTTGCAAAGCAATGCTGAAGTTTCTTATATCTCAGTAATATGTAAACCTGGAAACTGATCCCATTTAGATTATGTTCCTGTATTGTACACTCTTGTAGTGTATCACTTGGTTATCTCCGATATGTGCGTGGATCTAATGCAAGACAAGATATCTGACAGAAAGGCCTTTCATTCTATCAAAAATGTTTCCCTTCCTTGAATTATACAGCTTTATGCAGTTGTCAGTCATAGTTAAAAAGTCTAAATTTTTCAGACAGCAGACTTTACATCCTGTGTATGTGTAATTAAATATGATGCATCGGTAAGAGGTTAAGCTTGTGCCCCGATGAATATGGGAATTTAGGCATGTGCAAAGAATTTTCCTGAACTGAGACCTGTATAAAAAATAATGGTAGTGATCTTGTTCTTGCTTTATTGCCTAGATTTCTGTACAATACCTCATTTAATTTCAAACTCCTTTTGGTACGGGTAATCAGGACAACTCAGAATACTAGGAAACTCAAAAAAATCTTTCTTTTTATAATAGCATGAAAGGATGCAAGATTTTCTTCAGAAAAAAAAAAAAAAGACTACTCTTGTCATTCCTCAGTCTAACGCTTTTAACTATAGAGCTAGATCAGGTACGATACAGAATTTCTAACTGGGGATAATACAGGGGAAAAAAAATATTTGTCATGTTCATGAACAATCAAGGTGACATCACGATAGGTGTTCAACCCATAGGAATACTCCTCCAAACAGTCAAGTCACAACTAGAGCCTTAAAGGAGAGAGATTCTCTGAGGACAGAAAATCAATTATGTTCAGTTCATGAATATTACTGAGGAAGTGAAAGAGAATGCTGGTATAGGTTTTCAGCCCTTTAATTTCTTTTTTCTCAAATAGATTATTCAAAAGGGAGAAAGGAGTTATCTGAATAAGGATGTTGTAGAAGTATTTGGAATAAAATGGAACAGCTTAGTTTGTTAAGTGGATTTCACTTGTGTTCAAATGAAAACAGGAGTGATAATTGTAAAAGAGCTATGATTCAAAAGCATTCAGTGAGTTTTCATTTTTAATGTTTATTATTCTGACTTGCTCAATATTTTATGACTGCTGGATATTTACCACATTCAGCCTAACTTACTGTTTCCATGCCAACTAAATATATTTGTTCTCAGATGAATGCTGTGATGCATCATTCTGAAATTTTAGCTGCTGTGTAGCACAGGGAACTTCTAACATTTGCCACACCTTATCCTTAATGGGAATGGTGCTACTGTCTGCAGATCTGGGGAGCGATGAGTAAAGGAACAGCAAGACAGAGATGAGCAGGATATGCCTATGTCCAGTGTATGTGTCCCAAATAGTTCTTAATACAATGAAGGCTGGAAGACTTGACTAATATCCCTTATGTGGAGGTCCTTTTGTCTGTATTTCTTTTCAGATTTATTTTAAAGATATCATAGAGTTTTAAATGCAATCAGATAAATTCACACAAAATCTTTGCCCTCACTTCCATTGCTCTGGCCTGCCTTTACAGTTCCACCATGGCTGCTCCCATGACTTTACCAAAGCTTTATAAGTGCACTGGAAAAATTACTGGGAAGCAATGGGGTTTCCTCCATGTGGCCATGGTGAACCACTGCAGGAAGTTTGCTTCCAAACCAGCCTCTTCTCCATCACACGAGGACTTCTAGCTCAGGTGCCTTGGATAACTGCAAAAGCCAGCCTGTGCTGCTGGGGCCTGTGCCTTGAATTCTGGTGATTAAAACTTGGTTCTTGAATTTCCAGACTTTCTCAAGGGGTTGTCTTTCTCAGAACATGCTAGAGTCATCTAAAATCAGGTTAATAAGCTCTAGGTTAGATGAATGGTTGGATGTGATGATCTTAAAGGTCTTTTCTAACCTAAATGATTCTATGATTCTAGGTTGGGCATTTAAAATAAAAGCTTTGCTTTGTGGCCAAACTGCAGGTGAAGAGGATTTAGACCACGTTTGTTTTGCAGAGCTGCCGAACACTTTGGAAAACTGCAAAACAAGCAGTAAGCACACACTGGAGGTAGTGATGAAATTCTGCCATTTGCTCTGGTTGCTTCAACCCATGGTGTTGAAATGCTTCCAAAATTTTCCCCCAGAGACCCGTTTTGTGCTCCCACAGAAATGGGAAGCTCAGTCTAGATCTGAACAATCTTAACCACAGAAGCGATTCACAGTGAGAAGTGCTCGCACTGTCGCTGGCTGCGGACCAGCCACCAGTTAACCCCTTGGGCAGGCTGCACTGGCATCAGGGCTCGGCGGGCTCTGCTGCCACGGGGAAGAAAGTGAGAATCTTAAAGAAGTTTCCACTGTGACTTTCAAAATAATGTCACGTTCAGACAGCTCCTGCAGTTTCTGTAGGCGACCAGCATGTACCGGAGAGGCTGCCTTTGGAGAGCCTTGCATGGTGAAAGAGGGTCGTTCCCTCCGTGCCTGTTCGCTTCTGTCCATTCATTGCTCTGCCAACACCCCAAACAGGAGGGTACTGCATACTTCAGCTCTTGTCCTTTCATAAAGCATTTCAAGAAATGTGTACATTTTGTGAAAAACGTAGGAGAGCAGCCTGAATGGCATAGCTCCCCGCAGGCTGGCACCTGAAGGTCTGCTGATTCAATGTCTGCAGGCAGCACAATAGGAGATTCCTTTTCAGACTACCTACAGTGGACAAATTTAAAGTTTAAATATTTTCATTGAAAAGAAGGTGTTGGAGGGCCACATACAAGCAGCAAAGAATCCAATGTAAGTGAGAGCAGCTGGTCAGTCTGTTTGGCGCATGCAGACCAATACATCCATTTCTTACATTTTTTTTCTTATTTGGGACTTCCTGATGGAGCTTGTTGGGGAAGAATGAGACTGATTCTGGTTATATCACTGTAAAGGACCTTTCATGGATACGTACATCTATACGTGCATGGCAATGTTGACTAAGGTACCATAAAATTATTACTGTCATTATTTGGAGCCTGATTCTACCCCTTCTGTCTTGGTTCATGTCTACCATGCATGCAATCCCCTTGATATATTCGTTAATCACTGTGATACAATAGTGCCCTCCAATTTTTAATTAAGACTGAGATTGTTACAATAAATCAGAACTTTGCATTTGCCATATTTTGTATTTTGTATAGCGTTTGTTGTAATAGCCTACTGTGACAAGAATGTGGAATTAAACAGACTACAGTAAATTATACTGTATAGCATAAAGTTTCAGAATAGCAGAAGGAGGAAGAAGCTGAGATTCAAGCACAGAAAAACAGATTTTCAGGTGGGATATGAAAGGAGCTGGAAATCAGTGGAGTTGAAAGTTACCGGGAGCTCCATATGGCAGGAACATCGGGAGAGAAGGCTCTCACCAACCGTAAGACTGTCAAAGGGAGAAGAGGTAGATGATGATGATGTGCATGTGGAAGTTAGTGATCAAATGTTAGCTTTGGTAATCAGACACAACTGGAAAACACAGAAATATATACCTATTTCATAGGACTGAGTGAATTATTGGAATGAAGTGGCCAGCTGGAGGAAGATAGTAAAACAGAAAGTAGAAAACAAACAGTTGAAAGGAGGAAGATAATTTTTACCAAAGAAGAATAGAAGCATATGCCAGCATGCAGGAATTAGACAGTATTTTTAAATGGCAGTTTTCTAGCTCTTCATCTTAAATAGGAGTAAATGAGAAAGAAAGCTTTCTTATAATAGAGCAGTACATCATTTTAGAGTATCCGTGGTTTGCTTGCACGTTATCAGTTAAGGGGATTTTTTTTCTATCAGAACTGTGCATGGAATAGGTTTAAGTAAGACTACAAGGCACAATGATGGTGGTATTTAATGCAGGGAACTGAAAAAGGAGAAATGGCACTGCATGGAAGAGCCAGCTGGATGACAGCAGAAAAGAGCAGAGACCTCTCATCTCCAGGTCAGGCTGTCAGCAATGCGTGGTCAGTTAGTGAATTGTCCCGTTCATTTTTTCCAGGTGACGAGGTGCTTGGAAAGAGCTAAAAAGGACTGAAAAAAGGGAAGCTTTACGCTGATCTTTAACATCATCTACATTTTAAATATTATTTTGTTTGCAATTTAATCAGCACCAAATGCCATCAGGGAGGTGCAGCCATTGTTGTCTCCTGCACTACCCGTGCTCACCCATGCTCAAAGTTTATAGGCTCTTACCAACCGCGATGCTTTGTAAATCTGGCAGGTTGTTTTCCAGTTGAGATGCTGGTTAAATTTTTGTTCTTGAAAGAGGGGAAATGGTGACTGATAGTGAAAGTAGCTTATCTACAAAGATTTGCGTGTTCACACAGACAGTGTGAAAATACTGAGCTTAATCCTGCATGCTGCTGAGCTTTGTCAGCTCTCGCCATCATTAGTGAGCACTTCGCACCTCTGTGTATGAGATACTAAAAACCTTGACTTACTGAACCACCCAAGGGTGGAAAAGATTATGTAGAAGGCAACGCATGCTGGAATGTAAAACTGAAATACATAAATACATTCCCATGGTAGTGTCAAAGATGCTTATATCTTTATTTCAGACTTAATTATCTTGATAGCATATTAGAAATTCTCTGCCATCGACAGAGCCATAAATGAGTACCATGTGTCTTCAGATTTGGCCCAGCAGCACTGGTCAGTTCCTGGACTGGTTTAGATTTCTGTTCTTACATGCCAGGTCGGCGTTGTCAGCCGGGTTCCCTTCACCCCACGGAGAGGAGGACGACTTGTTGCACAATAATGACCTCTCTGGCCGATGAAAGGACGGCATTGACAAGAGCTGAAGGAAATAGTGCTCAGGGACAAGGATGGCATCTGCAATGAGTCATTTCAAAGGACGTGAAAAAAAGTCGGGGATCCTCTAAATCCCAACTGGAACAATAGAGGAGCCCTTAAGAGGGGGGAGGTTGAGAGAACAGCGTGAATTTTCTAGCCACAACATTCCTGGTTGTTCCATGGTGTTGACAGTGAAAGCTTTTATTCCTCTCCAACTCGCGTAATCCCAAGAATGCTGTTCTTGCCATATGCAACCCACTGGATTTTTTTTAAAGTTTTGCCTGACTTCCCTTCCTTTGCAGTTATGAATTATATAGACTCGTATTGCCTAACTACAAACAGGATTTTTCAGGTGGGAGATCTTGGTTAAGAAAAGAAAGATATCAAAATACAAACCACCGAAGTAATAAAGCCTCTTGGATGCAGATTGGAAGAAACTAGCTGAGAGCAGAAAGCTCTGTGTGCAGCGAGCAACTCAGCATAACTGGAGGTCCCTGCGGGTTGGTAAAACACCAAGGCAAGAGTATTTTGGAGGCTCAAATGGTTTACTAGCTAAAGACAGAAAAACAAAGAGGACAACTATGCCACCAATTTATGTTTTATTGAAACTGTCAGAACAGAGTAGGTTCTCCAGCAGTATTTTCTCAGTGGAGAACAACATGGTGTACGCTTGACAAAATAACATGCTCAGCTGATCTTGCTTAGTTACTGTTCTCAGCCACGCCACATTCATGCAATTTATGGTGTTCATTACTTTTCTTAAGAACTTGAGAACGTTTGTATCAAATTGCATAATATTTCTTTAAATCTGTAAGAACCATATTTCAACATACATTTCACAGTAAGAATAGAAGTTCCCACTGTCTGAAATAAGAGAGGATGTGGACTGAAAAGCAGCGGATATTCTTACTTGATTGTATTGTGAAAAGACAAATGATATGGCCTTGTTCTTCATTGAAAAAACCTGATACATCATTTGATTCTTCATTAGCAAAAATTGGTTGAGAAGATTTTAAGCTGTAGTTATTAATTTACAATAGAACTGAGAGATCTGAACCCTAAGGAAACTGCAGATTTTGGTAAATTTTGTTCCTTGGATGTAGAGATTGCTCAGCTTTCCCCAGGCGGTGGATGGAGGAAGGCGCCCGTATACATTCTCAGCAGTTTTGTAGGAGTAGAGCAATATTCACCTGGGCTTCGGAGTGCTGGGAAGCAGAGGAGGAGACACTGCAATTAGGGAGAACAGTAACAAGCTGCAATTAATCATTACTTTGATATTCTTTGTTTTTTGTTTTTGTGTGTGCCTGTTTTTTTTTTTTTTTGATTGGGATGGCATCGTAGTAATTTATCCTTCTCTTGCCCTTTTCAAACTGCTTTCAGAAAATTACTTCAGCTGTCTTCACATCACCTGAATGAAGTTGACCTATGCAATATTATTATTGTCCTCATTTAGAAGGATGAGACTTTAGTCTGAGATTAAATGGTTTGCCTAAGGCTGAAGAAGTTATTTTTACCTTTTTGGTACCCTAACCTGTCTTCAGGTTTATTACAACACATCTGTCATGTCTTCTTACAGAGGTTTGTACGGCAGAACAGATGCATAAACTTTCTAAAGAGATTTCTCTTTTAAACAGCATTATAACATTTTTTAAGCCACATATCACTGTTTAAATAATGCAGGAAAGGATTTGAGAAAGACAGGAAATAACTTATCTCATCTTACTCCCCTGAAATGTGGAGAAAATTTGATAATAATTACATGATCCTAATTATGCCTTTTGGTCACTATCCTAGTATTTCCTGGCACACATGGAATTGTTATCCTTCATAAATATTATAAACAGCCAGAAATTAAGATACTAAAAAACCACAAAACCTGAGTTGAGTGAACTGCATTTTGATTCTTATCTGACATAAACAAAATGTTAACTTCATGCACTTCAAGACAAGACTTTTTTTATTTTTTTTTTTATAGGAACTTCAAAAACTTTTGTGGTCCCTTCATTTGCTTTGGCAATGTATACTTCAGTGTTTCATTTGCATTTTCCTTATCCTCCTCTGGTTCAAATCAAGTAATTAACAATTGGGAGATCTGGAGAAGATTGCAGTTGTTGTTGTTGTTGTTTTTTGTTTGTTTGTTTCTGTTCCTGTTTTTTTAATGGTTTGAGAAGGGGATGTTGCGCTATCTGGAGTCCCCAGGGCCAGTGTGTTCCGGATGGTAAATGCAGCATCACAGACCTCTCAAAAGAAAGGAAGGGAGAGCTGGCTGTGAGCAACCTGAATAAGATACAGTGTGGTTGTGGCTGTATAGCAAAGCATAGAAGAGAAGCAGTAAAACTGAAATTTCTTTTACTCTACTGAAAAGCACTTGGGCCAGGCCTGACTGCTTGGCTTGGAAGCTCAGTGCTGGATATTTTTTGCTGAGCACTGAAACCAACTTTTCTTTCTTTTGAGAACGGTCAGTGACCAGCTGTGATAAGATCTCATTGTAATCCATGAAGTTACAACTTTCCTGCTTTTTGTATCACTTTGTATAATTGTGTGAATATCTGTCTCTTCTTTAAATTTATTGTGACTAACCACAGGTTACCTCTGTATGGCAACTTCAGCTTTCAGTTGTTTCTACTGACACCAAAAATGATTGATGATAAAACTTTAAACCTCATATGCTAGCCACCAACCTGAATAAACAAAGACTAGTGTGGCAGCTTAATATTAAAAGCTATAAAACCTTCCTAGGGGTTCGTGGATTAAATCAACTCACCAAAATGAGTTTAAAAAAAGCTTTCTCAGGACTGGAGAAAAACGAACACAACAGTAAATGAAATAGAGCTATCCTCATCCAGAAGACTAAAGCCCTCCTGAGGGCTGAAGAATTGCAATTTTAAACATCTCTCGAGAGTGCGAGTATTTGTGGATCCTAGGACAGCAGCTTGAGGCTATAAAAGAACAAAAAAGCCTTTAAGGCGCGCACACACACACACACACACACACACAATCCCTGCAGACATAGCTTTCATTGGTTAAAAATAAATGTTAAAAAATAAAAACCTTCCTCCATTAAAATTAGTGTATATTAGCCCACTATATGTTATTTTTCAGTTATAAGAAGTGATTCAGAAACTTGCCATGCGCTATTTTAATCTTTTGGGTCAATAAACCTTGATAGTAACTTCAGCCAAAAATATCAGCATGTTATTTGTCATAATATGGCAGGAAACAGCTGGGATCTTATTTTACATCTTATTGTGATGCAATTATTAGTGAGCACAGTTGAAAGTAACATATTTTGTCTTAGCAAACAAAGAAATTGCAGATGTATCCCAAAGAACCCTTTCCACTGCAAGAAAAGTACGCATCTTCTCTCTGAAATAGAGTAAGAGATCATCCCCAAGCAATTCTTCTGCTACCAGGGCTTGTTTCTCATTTTCTTTCCCCTTTTTCAGCCAACCCAGTCACACATATCTGTACTTTAAAGCACAGTATGTATTTCTTCCTGACTTTCCAAGAAACACCTTCATCAAAAGGGAACAATCCTCTTGGTGCTTTGCAAAATTAATAGCAAACGTTAAAGAGCATTGTGAAAGCACATCTTTAGAGGACACTTGCAGATTAAACTATTAAAAACAATGACCTGGTTGGAAGATGACTGTTGCATAATTAGGTCATTATTATTTCACTCACAGAGCTGCATTCAAATTTTTGTTTCATCTATTTAGAATGAAACTTTCTTGACTTTCCTCTAGGAAAAATTGCAGTAAGGGGCTCCTGCTGTGGGCCTGGCACCCAGTGAAGCTGGTGTGAGTCCCAGATGTTGTGTAGTCATGGCTAGATCATGGTCCAGTGAGTTAAACTGAAGTCCAGGGTCAGCTCCTCACATCTGCATTGTCTGTAAATGGAGAGCTAAAGTGCGAGTTTGGCAGGAAAGCTGGACTTTCTGTGCTGGTTGGGTCACCCCAACGTAGTAGCAAAGTGGTGGGAAGTGCTGGACTCAAACATAGCCTTGAACCTTGAGTGAATGTGGAATATAGACAATTTCAGTAATTAAAAGTGAAATTTGTCTATCTAGGGACTTCTGCAAAACCACCCACGAAGCTGTGCATCAATGGTGGCTTGCGGCAGATAGGATTGGGTTCGTAAACTACGTTTGTATGCAGTGAAAGGGAGTCTCTGTCCTGACTTTAAATGCAGTTACGGACAGGGAACAAGCGGAAGTATTGAGGGACTTCCAAAATGCCAGGGAGGTGGCAGCTGTGCGCCCAAGGATTCCGCTGCAGTGCATGGAAAGGCCAGGCTGCGCCAGCCGTCCCACCCCAGAGCTGCTCCTGCGCGCGCAGAGCTGCCCGAGCCTTCCCACGGGCGAAGCCTCTGCTGGTTGTCTCTCACTGTGGGGACAGGTTTGTATACCAGCGTAACCATCCGGATCCTCTTGCAAAAACACACCTTTATCATTCACATTGAGGAAATAAAAGCGTTTTGCAGTTCTAGCTGCCTGTTTCTACTCCTGTCTCACCAAGAACAAATGTAACAAATGTTAATTAACTGAAATACATGTTTCTGCTGTATCAAGGTCCCCACCCAAACGAGCAGTTGGCTCAGAAAATGTTTATGCTGGCAAAGCACCTATGCGTAACTTTGTAAGCCTTTATAGAAAGAGAGGCATAAGTTTATTGGAGTAACTTTTAAAAAGCATACATTTTGATCACTGGCTTATATACAAGCAGAGTTCAAACAAGGTTTCCTGTCTTACAGCTTTTTTTTCCTGTTATTTCTTTGTATTTGCATAGTGGCATCGCTTGCAGTTTGCAAGGAAAGCTTCTAATTGCCTATTTGCATAGAGATTTGGAGGTTTCTTCTGCATGTTGGAATGACTCAGACAAAATTTTCCTAAAGTTTCATCAGATTGTTTTATTCCTTTTATATTGATAATTGTACTACGCATAATGCATAGATTGGCATGACCTGCTTTTTCCAAAAGATGGTAATTGGCACGTCGTTCACTGAACTTTGTGTTTGGTCGTCACGTGTGTAAGCATGTGTGCTCCTTGCAGGCTGGGAGCTGGAAGTTATAACTTCTTCAGACGTGAGACTGAGGTTTTGATTTGTGGTTGCAATGGCAGATCTAAGAAATGTTGTAACTAGAGTAGAATCAGCACAAAATGGCATTGGTGTGTAAATGCATTGGAAAAAAAGAATAAATTTGAACGTTTAAAGATATTTCATAAGTTAATCTGATATTGAATCCCTTTTATCCTTTATTTACATATTCAGCAGCTAATCCAGAAAAACACCTAAGTACTTCCTTAATTTGAATTAAGCAGTTAATCCTATTGGAAGTTAAGCACAGATGTGAGGCCCTGATTCAGCAAAGTAGTCAAGTGTGCAAGTAGTCCTGCGCGACTCCGTGGGCAAAGCTGAGCCAGACACTCAGGACTCGTCCGCCAAAACTCAGCAGTCACACCGCAGAGTTACAAAGCACAATCCTTCCAGTTGATCTGTCTTCATATAACACCACTTTGTACTGTTTACTCGACATCTGTTGGATAAGGTTATGGACTAGAATGTTCTTCTTTGGAAGTAATGATTTGCATGTGAACAGCTGATCTCATAACATCTCTAAGATGCTGGAACCTATTGGTTGAAGTCTCATTGCTGTACAATAAAACAAGCTAACATTTTTGCCTATTGTTTACTTGTAAATTTCTAACACGTGCTTTTCCACTTGATAGTTCACTTCAGAATACAATAGTGTCCACCTTATGGGGAGAGAGTTAATTATACAAATGATAATGTTTCTATTTTATATGAATGAAATGGGCAGAGTCTTCTTACTAGTCGGGTATCCTTATCCGGTTATCTGCAATAAGCTATAGAACTGCTAGATAAACTATTTTGACTTAGTTCATGAAGCATGACTGAACCATGATCTGTGAAAAGGGGGAAAGAACAACTTGCAGATTTTTTGTATAATAACTTTAAAACAGGTTTTTAAATACTTGTGCAGGTATTGGCAGGCTGTTAAACCATTTGCCTGTATCCCTCAATCACCTTGGAATGAAGTTCAGGAAGACACAAAGTGCAATGAAAAATAGGTGCACAGTGAATTTAAAAAATGCCTTAAAAGAAGCTTGAGGTTGAGAAATTTTGTAAAAACTCTGGAGAAACAGTAAGTCACCTTGTCTAAGAGAGTAAAGGGCAAACATCACTCTACTGACTTGGTTCAGATCCCACCAAAGACAAAAAGGAGTCCTCTGTGAGGTAAAAAGCTGCCGACTGACCATTTGCAGTTTGTCTGTATAAAATCTCTATTGAGATAGATTTAGGAAAGCTAGTATTATTACTTCTTCTGACCACGTCCCAGCAAATGCCTTACTATTTCCTTTTCATGACTATTTCCTTTTCATGTTTTCTTTTTCCTTTCTTCCTCTTTTATTCCTCATTTGCTCTTTATAGATCTTTGCTGATCTTTCTTCTCTCTTCTTACCTTTCCCTCAATATAACAATTTTGAATTTACTTGAACTCCAAACTGGGCAAAAGAAGCAAAAAAGTTACTCTCTAACCTCCAAGAGTAGCCCTCTCAATATATATTTTTTGCGTTGTTCCATTACAGATGGCCCATATACGACAAGAATACGAAACCACACTCAAAGGTCTGATGCCAGCATCTCTGAGACAGGAACTTGAAGACACCATTGTATCTTTAAAATCTCAGGTAAGTCTTTATTATTTATCTTAAATTTTTTGTATTAGATAAAAACCATCTCCTCTAGACAAGAGATTATGGCCATCTACAGTTTGGCTAAAATACTGAATAAGTCTCAAAACCACATTATGACAGAACTCACATGCTTCTCACTCAGTCCTCTCCTCCACTTTCCTCACCTTAAGAGTTACCATATTGTATCTTTTGATGCCAGATTTTGCTTCAGTTGGCAGTCAAAAGTAGAAAATAATGCTGTATTCAGTATTATTTTCACAGCCTTTCAAATATAGCACACAATTAGCTCTCACTTTTCTTACCCTGTTTCTCCTAGAGGGATTGTTTAAAGGATGCATGTAAAGGGTGGAAAACAGAGTGAGAAATCATTTTGTTTTCTTTTCAGCCTATATAATGAAGCAAGTGAGATATTTCTTTTAAGACAGTAATCCAAATGATTATTGTGTTATTTCTAGGTTTTTCCTGTAGAAGGAGGCTCTAATGGACTTCTGGAATGCTTTCCCTTAAATATTGCAAAACACTAGCTCATCTAGAGTAACATAGAATTAATATTATTTATATGAAATAGGCATAAAACTGGCTAATAGAAATACCAAAATGTCATTGTAAATAGGGAAGTACATTGTAAATAATGAACTGGGTATGTTTCTAGTATGGGGTTCCCAAAGAAGTCATTTGGTGCTGTCTTGTTCATTATATTAGGAGTTGGAAGAAAGCAAAATATCATCATTGCCTGAACTCGCACTCACGTAAGGGTCTGAGGAGGGATAAATAACATTAAAGAGGATGATCATAGATGTGGAATAACAGTAATCCAAATAAAAGAGTCAGTGTTGGCATATGGCCCAGTGCAAGACTGTGCTTTTAAGCAGGGGTAGGAAGGACTGGAATCTGTCGTGGGCTGAAAGGAAGAAATGACGAAACACCATGGCAGTCCTGGTGGTGGCTCAGAGCTGCCCAGGGCTTGGAGAAGAGCAAAAGCCCTGAGGACACAGTGTGCAAGCTTGGGCTTGACACCGGCACCTGCCTCATACCAGTTTTCAGGACCATTTTTCAAGCTATTATAGCTCTACAAACTCTCCATTTCTCTTCTTACACAATCTGTGGAGATATCTGCTAATTTAATGTATTTGCTTTTTATTGCTTTTTCTTTTCCTTCTTTCCTTCTTTCCTTCCTTCCTTCCCTCCCTCCCTCCTTTTTTTCTGTACAATGCATAAGGGTTGTGATGTATCATTTCTTTTTCCAAGCACAAGACACTTCCCCTGGCAAAATTTGCCTTTAATAGAAGTAGGAAATTTTCATGGGGGAAAGTTTCAAATTCCTATGTGCTGCTAGTGACATAACTTCAACACTATGGTTATAGACACTCACAATGGAAGTGATGCTCTTTCTCATTTAAGTATATGTGGGAGATAAAGAGTTAAGGATCAACTGGGGAAATCTATTTCCCGTTGATAGTAAAAAGCTATTTTTAAAGTGTGGTTGACTGTCTGGTAGGAAGTGTTACATTGGAGCTAATATAAGAATATCACACCTTTTAATGAGTTAAAAAAAGTAGAATCTGATATCTACCTGCAGGGCTTTTGTAAGCATCAGCAGCATTTCAAAAGAGTAAAAGTAACTACACACACTAAAAACTGGGTGTTATCCCAGAAATACATAGCTGCTGGCTGTATTTCCAGTGGTACGCTGTAGTCACAGACCACTCGGTAAGCAGGACTCTTTTCTGAAGCACAGGTGTCCTGGTCTTTGAAAATTGTTGAAATTCCTGTTTCAAAACATCAGACAAGGAAGGCAGTGGAATCTCTGCACCTGTCAGGATTATTTATTGTTGGAGGAGGATGAAGAGAATGGGCTGGGTAAAAGCACCAAGCGATGGTAAAAATAAACAGAAAGAAAATACTGGATGCTTGGACAAAGTTTTGGAAAAACATTACTAAATATGATATGCTGCCCAATTGTCAGCTCTTGGTGAGTTGTCCAAAAGTGGCCACAGTGTATTAATAAACATTAATTTTCATACCCTTCAAGAACAGGTGAGTATCTTCATCAGAAGAGTGGAAGTGCAGGGATCAGAGCACAAGCTTCGTATGGGCGTTGAGGGTGCAACTGGAGTTCCCAACCCCTTGCATAATCCATATGCTACCACAGGCTGAATTTTAAAACTGTTTTGACTCTGTTCTTAAAGTCGGTAGTATGCAGCTGGTGTGCTGAGCATGTGCAGGCCAGGGAAGCCATGCTGACAATCTTCTATCAAGTATCATGATTAATTCTAGTATGCAACTAAAGTGTTATTACATTTTATTTGGGCAGGATAGACAAGAAAAACGTCCTTATGAAATGAGTGCGAATTTATTTATTAGAATTTTGTGCATTTTCATGTGGGATGCATTTTACAGGTAAACATTCTGCAGAAAAGAGCCTCTGTCCTACAGGAAGAGCTGAACTCCCACCACACCAGGAGGTACGTGATTATCTTTGATCAATTTGTACCATTTCACACCTGTGGATCCCAGTTATTGAATTTTTATGGCTTAATTAAAACACTCAAATATGGTTGCAGTTTTAAAAGATCCTTATTTTCGGTAAACAAGAGTCTGAGAATTTTCCCAGTGCTTAGTCAGTACTATTAGAGCAAGATTAGAGAACTTGCAGGTGCACTGCAAGTCTGGGCTTTGCCTCGACCTTCATGATGAGACAGTGGCTCAGTGCACAGCTGCACCTCTGCGGTGATGCCACCTCCTTTTAAGATAGAAAACAATGATGCAATGCATAATATTACAGATCACATCTTCAAAGTACCGGATCTTCATGAGCCTGAGCTTTTTTCAAACGTTTACACCCTCCAATATAAATTATGGCAAGTACTGCAGCAATAAAAAGACTTGCCATGCCTTTAGAGTAAGTGATTCACATGGATAGGTGAGTAAAAGGAAACTTCCTAGTAAAGTCAATCAGTCTTTTTGTATTTATAGGCTTTTATGATACTTTCATATCTCACATGAGGATTTCTGCAAATAAAAATGCGTGCTTGTAAAAATAGCATAAAAATCTGGAAGATATTTAAACGTTTGTAAACATGTTAACAGTGTGGAAGTTGTCTGAAAACGGTAATCCAAAATTTTTTGTTAACAAGAATTAGCTAAAGCTAATTGGAAGCTGAAAATGTCATAAATTCTTGGTAATACGTCCAATGTAGGTAACTTGTTAGGTAAATATGAAGCTGTAATATAATTTCTAGACCCTCTCCAGTAACAGCAGTAGCATTGCAAAGGGATGCATTTTGTCTCAAACTTTTCTGAGTTACTGTCTTTACTGTTAGGAAAATAGCTATTTAAAAAGATAAATAATCATTCAATCAGACCCGGTCACAAGTGACCAAGAGATGAGGGTGGAAGGAGCCCTGTGCACGTCAGGGCCGGGATGCCCTTCCCGGGCACAGAGCGAGCACAGGACGTTAACAGCTCCTCTGCCAGGGCATCTGCTTGTAGCCTTTGAGGAGCTTCTGTGCTTCTGTTCAGAGAAGTTTTCTTTCTGATCAGATCTATTTCCAAGACTACATTCATGCTGAATTTTGTTTTAGCGGTTACCTGACCCTTGTTCACTGAAATACTGCTTTTTTTGCTGACATTGGACAGTTGGCAGTGAAGGACTAACTTAAACCTGCCTCTGCCCGAGGCTGCGGATGTGGTCACAGCCGTATCCAGGTGCGCTGCGACAGAGCCCAACCCTGATTTCAGCCTGTTGCGTTTTGTCGCAAGAATAGTAAGATATAACTAATGAGAATCTCTTAATTTTCAGGTAGCTGCTGGAGCTCTTGGATGTCTTCGATTGCCAAATGGACTGCTTTGAATAGGTTTGAAGATTTGGCTCTTGTAAATTAAAATGCAAAGATCAGTGGCTGTTTTGTTAGCACACAAAATGCAATGAAGTCATGAAAACACATCCATTGCTTGTGCCAGTTTTTTTTTAGTTGTATCTTCCTTCCATTTTTTTTTTATCATCATCTTATTACAGACTTACACTTTCAATATACTGTGTGTTTGACTCCATGCTTGCTTGCTGAGAGGAAAAGTTTCCTTTACTAATATTTTTGTTATTACTTCGTAGTACCATTCTTTTCACTTTTATACATGAAGAATATCCCATTTTCTATTATTATTGTCCAAGATATTTTAACATATTTTGACATTGTTTTGTGTCTATGTGTTTACATAATATTAAAACATTATTTTGTACTATTTTGTTTTGCCATTATTGTCCCACTTGGGCATCTCACTCACTCAAATAGCCACAGCGCACATGAGAGTTTGTATGGCTTTTTTAACTGGGAAAATATTCCGTGCTGTATTTCAAGAAAGGTCTTGTAGCCTGAATGAAAGCACCACGATGACAAATGCAGCCACCGTTGCCAGTTAATAGCATATAAAGCTATCAGCGGGGTTGCATGTGCTGGCCACAGGAAAGTCCTTTGTCACTTACTGATAACGCAGTTATGTGGCGTTATTGGAAAAGAGTCATAACTGATACGGCCTCGGTTCCGCGTGAGTGTGCGCACACAAGTGCAGGCTCTCTTGAACCTCCTGGTCCATCCAAGCAGGTGCCCAAGGGTTTGCAGAGGATGAGGTGTGGAAAGTGGTGGAAAGCTGAAGGACCTGGGCAGGGAGCCGTCCTTGTAGCTCGCTCTGCCTTCCCAGCACAGGGCTTCCTTATCTCCCAGCCATCCATGAGCAAGAGCTTTCATTTGTAATCTGTAAATTTAGATAACACTGAGTACAAGAATAGCTGTTTTCTTCCTAGGCACCGTGCTGCCGGCAGTGCTTGTATCAAGGCACAGCTCATGGCCTGAGTGCTTGAGAAGGGGCCAGAAATTCCTCTCTTCGAGGCCCAGCTGTGGCACTGGCCGCGCGAGCAAAGCTCTCCCCATCTCTGCAGACGGGGACAGCCGCTCGTCCCCCTCACCCCGCAGCACTGGCACTCACGTGCCGCGGACCGCGTGGGATCCGGAGGGTCCAGCGCACGGCGCGAGCGAAGGCTTGAGTGCCTGCGGCAGGAGGTGGCTGTCCTGCCGAGCCCCAGCTGCGCTCGTATCGCCATCTGGCACGGAGATCAATGAGGAAAGGCTTTGGCAGGCTGGGCTCCATCCTCCCCCACCTCCTGGCAGCGCTGGCAGAGAGCTCCTTGCCAAACACGGGCTCTGGCTTTGCTCGGTGCTTTGCTGATTGTCAGCCTGGCTTGGGCCTGGGCAGGTTTTCCAGCTTCCTTGAATCAACAGGTGATTCTTCTAATTACAGATAAGGGGTTGTCATGGCTCTGATAAGCAAGGAAGTGTTGTGGCAGGTGTTACAAAGCCTTGCCTGGGGGCAATGGTGAGTTTTAGTAGGAGGAATTTGTTAGGATACATACAGTTAATTGTGGGCAGTAAAATTTAATGTATTTGCTCAGAGAGGTGCGTGGCAGCGCTGGCTCTGCCCTACAGAAGGAGCACCAAGAGCTCCCGGAGCTACAGGCTGTGATTTACTGGTTGGATGTTGCTTTGTGTCCAAACAACAGATGGTGGGACAGAGAGATCTCCCTTCTCATGCGTGGAGGAAATGAGGTGATTTTGATTCTGGTGTTCTGCTGGTGTTTATGTGTGATAACTGGGTGACTATAGCCCTTTTGAAAGCGGTAAGGGGGGCACATCCATAAGGTAACGCACAGCCTCTTCTGTGTGCCCTTCCCTGCATAGCTGGTTGAATTCAGGCCGGAATTTCCTTCTTTTCTATGGAATTGAGTTGATGATGTCATCAATGATCAAAAAGTAGTTTAAGAAAAGTAGATATTGGTCAATTTGGGAGTTTTAAAACTCTGGCAAACTCTCCAACATTAAGTACAGTGTGAGGACTGTTCTGAAGGTGCTTGTAAACCTGATAAGAAATTACATTCAACATTGGTTGGGGTTCGGTTGTAGCTGTTAACATTTCTTTGATCATTTTCGTAACAGGTAGAGTCTAAACTGCAAGGTTAGAAATGTTCTCCTTGCTCTCTGCCTCTCTTTTCACCCGCTAGGTAAGGAATTGCCAGCTGCCAGTGGTTGGCTTCATAGACTGTAAAACAAGCTCTGGCAAAACTGGATGGAGTACGGTTAGAGCTTCATTTGTATGGATTTATTGTTATTATTTTTTTAGTGAATTTTGCTGTACACAAGAAGATAGTTTCACTCACATAAAAATACACAAGAAAAATGCATGATAACATTTTTCACCAGTATCAAGGGCAGGTACCCTTATCAAGGTGAAACTGTATTTCAGTGCTGCTCACAGTTCTTGTGTTACATGTAACAAATATGCTCATTTCTGGTGCAGTTGGAAGAAAAGGGATACTACCTCCCTCCTCCCAGCCCTTTGCTTTGTCCTGCAACAGTGCTTTAATTGTAATTGGGGCAGGGGCAGCACAGCAGATACTCCTGTGACTTGCCTAAATCTCTGCAAACTGGTTTCAGGCTGAGGAATGATTTTGCTGCACAAAAAAAGATTTTATTGTGACTAGAAGGAAATATTTGTGATCACTATATTACAGTGCTTTATTGAATTTTCTGTAAAACATGCACAGCTGATTCTAATGACAAGCAGTCTTAAGAGAGAGTGTATATGGGAACTGACTTTTTTTTTTTTTTTTAAATTATCTTAATGTACTGCAATTCCTTCCCAAATCACAAAATGTACTGGAGGCACCACACATTACTAAATTATACTTGGTTTCATTCTGAGGATACAAAGGAAAAGTAACACGTCAGATATTGTATGAAAAAGTTTCAGAACACAAGGTCATTTTAATTCAGACTTTTTTTTCAAGGGACTGTCTTTTCTAAGCTTTGATATTTTGTTCAGAAGGGTCATTTCTTTTAAGCCTTTGTCATTAAAGAGGGCTTGCTCTTTAAAGTGTGCTATCAAAGATTGCAGAAATTGCAAGTTACTGAAACTAAAATGCATGATCAATTTTAAGTCTGCCAGCTACAGCCCACTTAAAATTAGATATGTTCTTGTACTGGTGGCTTCTTTGATAAAGCCAGTGGAAGATATGCAGTTGGTCAATTCAAACCAAGAAAAAAAGATAAAATTTTTCCTCCCTAAATTATAAATTATTTTTGTGAAAAAGCATTGAAAGTAATGAATAAAGATCTGATCCTGTGAAAATTTATCTTGTGTGAGAGAGAGCGTGTCTCTGTGTGTGTAACACTTTTACATAATGTGAAAGAGTGCTACGTAATTGCTATCCAAAATTTGTAATAGTGTAAATAAGTCAAGCCCCTGGCCAAAATATCACTTATTTACCATTTGCTACCATGAGATAATACCCTCCTCATTTACAGACAAACGTGATAATGGAAAAGAGTGAAGACCTTGCATCGTGCACTTGCTTTGCAGTCCACGAGCAGGCTGGCTCAGGTCCCTGCTGATCCAGGCGCTATCCCATGAATCCTTCCTGTTGGTTACTGGTCATTATGTGCTCTGCTTGCTTCAAGGTGTCACTGGGAGAAAAACCATTTCCTTCTCCTGATGCTGTTGCTGGCAATGGTGAATTTTAATTTTATCTCAGATATGTTCAATATTAAAGGCAGTATTTTCAGAAAAGCCTTGGGAAGCTGGGCACACGGCTTACCTTCACACTAGAAGGGTTTAGAGCTGCAGCCTCCACTGAGCAGCTCTCTAAAACAATTCTACCTGCAGAGCTGGGTCCCAACAGCCTGTTTTATTTTGCATGCTCCAGAAACCTGTGGCTCAGTGGAAAGGGAGACGTGCATTATAAATGTCAGCACGTGTATCAAACTTTGTACTTGGGGCTGAAAAGAAGGAAATATTTGTTTGTGTGTCTGTGGAATGAGCGAGGTAAAGGAATACCTTTATCTCAGCTAAGCAGTTGAGTTATAGTACAGTACTTCCAACTTAGTAACATCTATTTGCCAGATTTATGCTCTAGGAAACTTGTTCTTCCCCCACTTGAAGTTTAATAACAGGCAGATTTAGCTATTATTTCAAAAGAAGGTTGTGAGTCCTACTTCTGTGGTTGTCTTATACAAGCCAAACTAGTGCTGAAGTTAATTTTGTCCAGTTTTGCCCAAAGAAAGGCTTCAAGGAAATTGCTGAAATTCTGGACCTAGAATCCATAAGAAATATCAATCAAAGTGATCCTGAGCTGAAACCAAGGACTACATAATACTGCCCTTGTCTTTCTACCTAGGACCAATGCAATAGTGATGAGAACTTTTGGAGGGTGCAGAAGATGTTTAATGAGATTTAGTTGATTTATCCTTTAAAACATAAAGGTCACAAAAAAGAGTTTTGAGAACAGTAGATATTAAAGTAACCCCTAGTCTTTTTCTTGTGGTAGTTTTTTTTTCCTCCACTACTAATTTAACAGCAGTTTGCATTTGATATGACATCTGTATTATTAAAATACAAGGGTAGAGTTCCGTGTGTTCTTATGCATACACTGAACATCTCTGTGCATTGTGGTATCCAGCAGCCTCCAGTGAAGAACATCAGGTGGTGTAAAGTCAGTCAGGATGGTTCCTGTACTCTCTGTGGTGACCCCAGGTGTATCCCCACTCCCACTGCCTCGTTGTGTCTGGGACAGCACATGTGCAGATTCCAAGTGGCTTTGCACTGAAGCTGTTGTATATCAGAGGTGAAGTTTATTCCAGCCCAAATCTGTGACAGTCCAGACAGCCCGAGAGGTAGCACCCGCCCCATAACATGCAGTACTGATGCAGTCGTTGACCAGCTGGTTTCCTTGCTGCTGAACCCCACCATTAGCTGTAGCACAGTCAGCCATTTGATACAACGCTGAAGACGTGGCTGGTTGGTTTAGGGAGTTTGTCTGAAATGGCCTGCGGACTCACGGCTGACCACTCTTCTTCCAGAGCAAGTATTTTTAGGAAGGGATTTCTCAGAAATGGCGCTCTCTTTAAATTCAGAGCCTACCTAAATCTCAGTGAATTTTTATGCAGTCGGGCTCTCATTCTGCATCTAAGGGTGGTGGAAAACCAGACCTAAGAAGGCTAATGACTCCATATGGGTTTCATGAGCACTCAGAGCATGAATGTTTGTGAGGCTGTGTTTAATTGTGCTCAGGAATGATGTGATGTCTTCTGAGACTTACCGACACTTGCTTGTCATCTTGTTTGTGCATTGTTGTTGGATGAGGTCATTGGCTGACTAATTTCAGTATAGATTTGGATCTAGAATGAAAACTCTGAATGAAAACTCTGATTTTTATCAACTCTTCCTCCTTTCTCCCTTGTCCTCCCTGGGCTGCAGTGGATGGAATGTCACTCGTCCCAGGCTCCTGCTGGAGGAGCGCGCAGTGTGGCATGGAGGGCTGGGACCTGGCTCTGGGAGCCAGGCGTTGGTGCGGGCTGTGCTGCGCGCGGGCGCTGTGACGTGCCACCTCGAGCAGCCCGCTGGCAAGAGGTGCTCGCAGCCTGCTATCTGAAGAGGTGCTGAGTTTTTTGCTTGTAACGCTTGGCTGGATGAAACCTCAAAAGTGCTAACTCAGCTGCCTTTGTAATTGATGCTCTCAGACCATAAAGGCTATCTTGAATGCTTTAGTTGGTATTTCCATTTGACTTCACCAGCAGCATGAGAACACCTCCGGCCCATGAAGCCTGCTGTCTGTCCCAGCCAGCCGCACCTCCAGGGAACTGCAGATGCACCACGGCGCTGGCAGGGAGCTCCGGTGGCACTTGAGTGCCAGCAAGCCCTCCACCAAAAACACCCGGCCCAAGGCTTGTGCTGCCCAACGAGCTCAGCGTCCTGCAATAAATGTGTTCCCATCAGAACCACAGAGCAGAACTCTCCAGCCTGAGTAGGAAGATGCCTCCCCTGTGGCTTTTCCCCATTTGGTTTCTTTGAGTGAAATTCAGAGCTCAAATAGCAGAGCAGAATAAGAGCTGGGGCTGTGTGAAGATGCATTGGTTGAGTTGTATTTTTTCATTTTGCTGTTTAATGCAGATTTTCAGCCTATTTGTGCAAGATTTATGTACTGGTCAGTACTGGTCAGAGTGCTGCCTTGGAGCTAGGGAACCTGGGGCTGAGCTTGCTGTCCTGCCACAAAACTGGTAACACTGGGTATATAACGTAAAACTCCTCAGGCATTCAGGCACATGAAACATTGTTTTTATAAATTCCTGACTAGCAGAGTGTGAAATTTAAATACCTCTCAAAAGTCTGTAGCTATTTCAGCAAAATACCTTCTTTAGGGTGATCTGAGCACCAGAAAGGGCAAGTCTCCCCAGCACTTGTTTACAGAGCCCATGGTGTATTTATGGCGCTAAAAACCTGTTTAGCAGATGGTTTAGATGCTGGGCACCCAGGCCTCATTGAGGGCACAGATCTGGAGCAGACCAGACGCTCGAAGGCTCCATTTACCGTTAATTACTGCTCCTAATATAGTTGTCTATTAGAGCTGAAATTGTCAGTGACCTGTGCTGAGATCACTTTTTGTTGTTTTTTTCTCCTTTTACAGAGCAGCATGGGCACTACAGTTAGAGGTGGTTACAGAAAAATTGCTAGAAGTCCTAAAATTAGGTTGTTTCAATTTATCCACGCTCTCTATATATTTCAAATGTAAGTGGAAATAACACAAAATCTAGTGCTTTACACTTGAAATAATTGGAGAAACATCTTCTATTTTAATAGATGTTAGGTCAGTGAAGGCAATTTGCTCTGACAGAGCAAAATCACTCACCGGGTCCTGTAATTCTCCATAAAGCAGGAGGGAAGAAAACCTGCAGACAGAGAGTCCTGCAGAGCTAATAGCTTAATGGGAAGCTGAAGGTGCCAAAATATTAAATGAAAAGCCCCACCCAGGTTTCCGTGTAACAAGGTGATAAAACCATCAACAAAGGGGATTCAGCCCTGGCTCCAAAAGAGACACTGATCCTCCTCAGGCAACCTTGCGCCTGTTCTTAAGGCTGTTTATCAGGGTGGTGCCAGGGGGTCACCACCACGGAGCCGCGAGAGCTCCTGCGAGGAGGGAGGGTCTGGGGGCAGCAGCCAGGGGGGAAGCCTGGGTCTGCTGCCAGAGGTCACCTAACCCCCCCTGAAAATTATTCTGAAATTTCAACCTTTCTGCACTGATTGCAGCACAACACCTGGAGAAACCAAACGAATCAAATCCCCCCCCGCAAAGTAACCCATAGGATTGATCGATTTGCAGAGAAAAGGAATGCAATGATATTTTTAATGCAGTTGTCTCATAGCTAAAGTGATGGAGAAACTACAAACCAGGCAGGTTTTGGTCAAGGCAACAGGCAGATCGCAAGGGGTGGCCATGGTCCCACCACCTACTTTGCCTCTCTGTGAAGGATACGCGGGCACTTTTGAGTTGTGCGCTATAAGCAAGTCCCCATTTTCTCCCCCGACTCTGTAATAGAGATCCAATTTTGTCAAAATATTTGCTGTCCTCTTGTTTAAACTTTTCCTGCCTTTACAGCTAGGTAGCTGGGCCTAATCCAAACCCTTTAAACTCAAAGAGAAACTTTCAGGAGACTGCGGCTGGCTCTAGACCAAGCCCTGTAAGCCCGCTCTGGAGGACCACCTATGTTACTGACATCTCCTGCGAACGTTACAGCAAGGAGGGGAGTTCGGGACTGCCCTGCTGAGGAAATCCTGGGATCAGCAGCATCAAGCTGGTGCCGGTTTGGAGACTTGGAACCACTCAAGTTTCTTGTTCTGATGGCAGTCCCAGCAGGTTCCCCGTCGCTCCCTTGGCTTCTCCTCCCTTGGCACGTGAGGGGTGGACACGTCCTTCCGCTGGAGGCAGGCACAGAAGTGCATGTACCTGTTCTGCTGCCCTGGACCCAGCTGGAAGGAAGGATGCCCATTTGTGGCCGCATCTAAACAAGCACAAAGCAAGCAACAAGAAAGATCTACCCTGAACCAGTGTACAATGAGCCCGCTGGGCTGTCATCCGCACACCTGGCCACTCGTCCAGTCCCTGGGGCTTGTGTCGCACAACTGATTCAAACTCACCTTCCTGTCGCTGGAGCATTTCGTGTAGAGAAAGGTCTTTGAGCCTCCCATGGGCACAGAGACGGGTGTGTGGGGCTTCGTGTGTTGCATTTTCCCCCATCTCGCTCCTGAGTGAGGAGCAGTGGGACCCACGGCTTCCCACCTACAGCCAACTCCAATCTCCTGAAAGTTTCTCTTTGAGTTTAAAGCGATGAGACCCAGCTTCCTCGCTGTAAAAGCAGAAGTTTAAACAAGAGGACAGCAAACACATGGACCCCCTTTCTGCAGCAGTGGACGCGTGGAGCAGCCGACCGGAGGAGCATCTCCTGGCAGCCCCGTTCCCACAATTCGAGGTTTGTTCCCAACACAGGCGGTGGCCCTGGGGATGCTTTTTTCAGACCTTTGACATGGTTCTTCCTGCCAGCATTATGGGTGCCATAAACCACTCCATTGGGCAGTTATGCTACGGTTTGAAATATAAATACTGGGTGTAGTTTAAAAAAAAAAATAATAACCAGGCACCTGCAGAGCAGCTCCGGTTACAACGGAGCCCAGCTGCTGCCCCACACCCTGTCCCAACAACAGCAGGACCGCGTGCTGGGACATATCTCTACCTTCTTCCTGCCTGAAAAATCCTTCTGTGTCCTGAAAGCTGTGTGCACGGCCCTTTGCATCGGCAGCTCCAGCTCTGCCGCTGGAGGACAGGAGAAAGGCTCATGCCAGCGTCTCATCTGCAGAGGACAACTGAAGGTCTGAGCCCGCAGTAAATCCGTGGGGTTTCGCGCAGGTAGAGCAGCTGCCCATGCGGGGTGGGTTTGTGACTACTGCTGCATGCGATACACTATGTTGTGATACGTGGGTTGGAGTCAAGTTGTTTACCCTGTGCCATGGATCTCATAAGGGCTGTAGCATATTTTCTTCCACATATTTAAGGCTGGGGGTTGATTCTTCCTCTCCAAGCAATGCTAAGGCATATTTTAGGGTAGATGCGGGTGCTTTGTTCCAGGGGGTGAGCCCTCATTGCTGCGATAAGCAGTGCAAAGTTGGCCTGCGAGCCCGAGCCTTGCTCAGGACCCAGCCGGCGCCTTGGCCTGATGCCACCTCGACAGATGGGCCTGAGCGGCCGGGGCTGCGAGCGCCGGGGCTGCAGCGCCCGGTCCCCGGCTGGGAATGCCCGTGTGGCCCCACCGGGCTGACATGCTGTGAGCGCCTGCTTCCTTCGTTTCTGATTTTTTTTTTTTTTTTAATTTTACTCGTTGCTGCTTTCACTCTCTCTGCGCCTTTTCCTTGCCTGTAATGCTGTTACAGCATTACAGAAACATGATTCCGTATTATACGTTGATTTGGGCTGTCTAAAAATACATGCAGGGTTTGCAGTTATCATTCAGGTTTTTTTGAAAAGTGTATTCCAAAGTTGGCTTTTAATTGTTTCCAAGATGTTGAAGAACAATTCTGTAAAGTGCATCTCTCACAAGCGCAGCCTCAGAGCCACGCGCAGATAGCCGTTGTGTGGGCACGGACGATTAGCCTTGGGAGAACAACAGAGGAAACAGGGCAGAGGAAACATCTCCCTCACTTGCCCGTGGCATGATGGCTACTTCAGAGTTTGGATGAACGCTGTGGTTAAGGCATGGCTGAAATCACCCTCGTGGAGTCCTGGGGCTCCCCGGAGGCTCCTGCAGACGTTTACAGCCCCGAGGTCGCAGCCTTTGCCCTCACGTGCAGCCCGGCTTTGTAGCAGGGAGCCCTTGCAGGGCCGGGCTCTTCGCTGGGCAGGCAGTTGCAGCCTTTCCCTGCCGCAGTATGCGTTTGAAGCTGTTTTCAAAACAGCTACAGGTTTTGATGCTTGCCTTGATTTGAATGCCCTAAGGGCTCTCTGGTTGGGACTCTTCACAACCTAATGTTCTCCAAGAAACCCAAGCACCCTCAGTAATTAACCATGCGCAATTATGGATGGCTTTGTTTGTATCCCCACCTGCCATCTGGGCTGGGTTTGTCGTGTTGGGAGACAAGAGAAGAGGTTGGGCTTGGGGGTGGGTCTGGATCCTCCTCTGAGTCTGGGCTGTGTCCGAGCACTGCAAGGGTGGGATTCTGGGGGGGCTCAGGCCGTGGCTGAGCATCGCGCTGGCCCAGCACCACGGAGGGGACAGAGCAGAGGGCGAGGGTGTTGTGCCCCAGCCACATTCCCCTTTTATACCTGCAGTCACACCTTGCTTTTGGCCTTCCTTGCCCATGAGAGATGCAGGCTGCGTCCTGGTAGCATCTCTCTTCAAGCGCTCGGCGTCTGCAGTTTTTCCTCCCCAGGCAGAGAGGTATCAGAGTTTGCAATGCACGGCTGTAGCTGTGATGAGACGCAGCATCACAGGGCGGACGTAACGGCTGATGTACGCACAGCTAGTCTGCTTCCTCGGTGTTCCTAAGACGCAGATGAAAGTCAAGCTGGCAGTCGCTCCCCGCGATGCAAAGCGCGCTGCCGCAGCGGCGGCCCTGCGGAGGTATGCCACGTTCAGCCGTGGTTATGCGAGATGCTGCTGCCAAACCATGCTTTCCTCCGTATGTGGCTTGACAGAACATTGTGTTTCACCTCAGACTAGATGCGATAAAACGCGATTCTCTGTCAGGACTGCAAATTCATGTTTCTGATGCACCTAAACTCTGTCTCCCAGTCCTATCTGTGCCTACTTCCATCTTGTGGACAGGTGGGACATTTTCAAAGGGAGCGGTGTGACATAGGAGCCTGAAATCTTGATCCTTTTAGCCTGAAATAAGTTCTAACTCAAGTGACAGCTTTGAATTTATGCACCTAAGGCATTTAAACACTTAGAAAAATGCCTTCCAGTCCCTAAAAGAAAGCCCTTGCAGTGCCTTGCTCATCTGCGTGGCCCACATCTGCTCCCACCCAGGTGTTGCCCCAGCTAAAAGCAGTCCCTGTTCACTACCAAGTGTTACATGCATGTTTGAAGCATTTCGTTGAGCCTCGCGCAGGGATTAATGTGTAACAGGACTCACAGCTCAGCATCTCTGAAAGATGTCCAAGGCAAGCACATCCCCAGCGCATGGCTTTCCCATATGGAGAATGGGAATGGAGTCCCAGCTCCATCCAGCGCAGTCCATGTATGGAAAAGCTCAAGCGCTGTCTTTAGCGCAGATCCCCAATATAACGGTGTAATAATTAACAACAGCCCCTGTGGTTACATGGCACCTTCCATCTGAGATTCTCAAAGCACTTTAGAATCCTGTTCCCCTCTGACATGTGATGCTCTGTCCAAGAGCCCCGTCTTGATAGATTATCTCCTCGGGGTGGATTTGTGGCACGGAAGATTTGTTGCTCGTGCTTTGACACGTCTGTTGGAGAAATCAGATCTGCGTTTCCGCTGGGTGCCAAGAGGCACGAGCTGCTCGGAGCCTGTTACAGATCTCGCACTGCAGAGGCCAGGGCTTGAGCAACGCTTTGTCGGCATCTCTTTATTGTCAGCTCTAAGTCTGGCCCTGTTCAGACACGGCATGAAAGAGCCCGTGGTGGATAACGCGATCTATCTGGGCTCAGCCTGGCGAATCGTTAGTGCCCCAGATAGGGTTTGGAGCCAGGCGCGGCTCCATCTCTGGCCGCAGCCTTCCCGAGGCGGTCGGGCTCCAGGGCTCCTTCCGGAGCAGCCCCCGCGCCCCACGGGAGCCGTGCTGGGCTGCGAGCGCAGCTGCCGTGGGGACAGCTGGGAGACGCGCGGCGCTCCTGGGCCCTCCATATGGATGCTCTTGACCTCCAAGGCCTCCGAAACTCCATGTGGCTGCTGAGGACACTGCCAAGGGTCAGCCCCCTCCCTACACCCCTTCCCTCCCCGACAAAAGGAGTTTTTTGGTAGAGGAGGCCAGGACCAAGCGGTGAAGAGGTCTTAGAGGGAGGGGGGGGAATAAAAGAGCTGCTTTCCAAGGGGCATGGCTTTGTGCGTGCTGCAGATCCCGCGCTCTCTTGCAAATGAAGGTTGAGAAAGGGCCGGCTACTGCTTCCGCGGCTTTTGCTCGGTGCCCGGTACGCTGGGGCCGGAGGGGTCTGCGTGGGAGCGGCTGGGACACGGCCGGCAGCCCTGCGCGCCCGGGCAAAGGTGCTGGGAGCTTGGGCGGGCAGCAGCGCGGTGCGGGGGTGGCTTCGAGCCCCCTCCCCGTCCCCGGCAGCTTTGTTACCAGCGCTATTGTGGGACCGCAGAGCCAATCCCCGCCAGCCCTGATTCAAAGTCCAGGTGCCAACCAACTTGAACTCTCCAGCTCCCCGCCGTGAAGCAATTATTCCCTCAGACACGCTCATTGTTCTCGTTACACCATAAATTGTGAATGAATTAAACATGCACTTACCACTATGCACCGCAGCTGTCAAGGAAAATAACGCACAAATATCACGCAGGGCCGGATCCTGCTCCCGCTCCTCTCCTGGTAAGGTTTGACACTCGCAGGAGAGGAGGCAGCATCCAAGCAAGTTGGAGCTGACATTTTCTGTATTGCAAGGCCAGATCTCTGTTCTCACTTACAGCAGCGCCGGGCAGGAATATCTCCATTGGGTCTGATGTTTTATTTGTTGGGTTTTTTTTGCTTTTGGCCTCACTTACATCAGTGTGTGCAGTGGGAAGATTGGCCGGGGAGCTTTCTGAGATACCTGTTTGATTTACAGCACAAAATTGCGCAAAGAGGACAAATTCCCGATCACTGGTGAGCAGTGGGGATGGAACCACCGGGAACCCCGGTGCCAGCAGCTGCCCCGTGTCGGCACGGGGCCGGTGCCGCGTGGAGCCCAGCCTGCGCAGCCGCAGGAGCCGGCCTCGCGGGTGGTAGTGGATTTTATCGTATGTGCCCCATAGCTGCAGAGCGCCTGACATCATCCTATGGTGCTATACATGCACGGCCAGCCTGGCTTGGCCTCCAGCAATGAGCCTGGGGACCGATCCTGACAGCCTGGAGCTCCCCAGCCGGCTGCAGGGGGGAGGCTGGGCCCCCCCAGCGGGTTCCCCACCGCTCTGCCGCGGGGCAGCGTCGCTGCGGGCTGAGGTTGGCCAAATCCATCTGCTCTGCAGCAGCGAAGGACTTGTCCCACCGCGTGCTCCGGCACCTTGCCTTCGCACACAGCCCCCACCCGCCCTCCGCAGCGGGGCCCTCGCTGACCAGAGCCCGGCTTTCCCAAGCCAAGCATGGGCACTGATTTATTTATCCCCTAATCTCTGCTCCGTGGCCATGGAGCTCATAGCGACGGGGACAATCTCCTAGCGTGTCGGCAGATAAATTCCCCGATTGTCCCAGCTCTGAAGAGGGGACCTGCAAATAGCGGCTACCTTAGGGTACAATGTCAGGATCCACCAGACAGGATTACAGAAGGGGCTTTTCTTCCAAGTGCGGGAACTGGAAGTTTGTCTGCATTTCTGTTCTTGCACCGCATCTCCAAGGAGGTTTTCACTTTTTAAGAAGGATGTTACCCACTGAGCTATTCACCATAGTTAAATGAGAAAAGGGGTTAATAAAATACATGCTAGAAAAAAGAAAATAAGATTAGAGGGACTGATGTTTGGCTGTGAGGCCTTCTGTGGGCTGTGGAGAGAGTGAAAAAAAGGAACAAGATTATTATTTTCTTTTCCCCAGCTCAAAGAACTTCATGGCCAGAATGGCACCACTAATCCAATTTTCTTTCTAACAAGTATTTTATCAACACCTCTCTTTTTCCCCCCCTTCTCCTTCCCCCAGTCTCCACACCGACATATCATTAGCTGTACTCTTAAAATCAGAGTTTCAGCTGTGCGGTGCCTCCGCTCTGCTCTCACAGGGCTCACACAGGAGTCAGAGACCCCTGGCGCATCCCCCCCCTCGCACACGCATGTCTGTGCACACACACACGCAGTTGTTGCACTTTGGGCACCTGGTTTCTCTTGCCAGCCACAGAAAAGTCTCTTTTCCAGGGAGCTCAGCGCTGTTTGGCAAAGGATCAGATAGCAGCTCCACTGCAAGCAAACAGCCGTCTTTCCGAGGGAGTAAATGTTTCGCAACGTGTTACTTCAGTGTTATTTATTACGCACATATTTTCCCTTTTATCCAGGGATTTGCCAACTTGTCAGAGTCCCAAAACCTTGCCGCGGCCTCGTGCAGCGCGGCTGCGCCTCTCCTCCCCATCCCTCTGGCTGCTCTGGGGAAGCTCCGAACCTGGGGGAGCTTTGCGGGGGGCAGAGGAGGTGTTGCAGGAGCTGGGGATTACCCCTACCGGGACACCCGAGAAGGGGAGAGTTTAGTTTGTAAGCGTTGCTGGTGGGTCGCACATCAGAGCGTGGGTTGCAGCCGGACCGGTCTGCCCCAGCACACACGTGACACACGGTTCCCGGGGGGCTTTTGAGGCAATACTGTGGAGGAATGGTAAAAGGCAGGGAGGGAGCCGCTCGCCTCCAGCCCCAGTCGTGGCTCAGCCTTGGCCTCACTGCCTGGTGAGCCGGGATGAAGGCAGGAGCCAGCCCGGCCGCCCCACCTCCAGGGCCATCGCTGCAGTGCCGAAAGCAGGGGCTGCCTTTCATTGCTCTCCCGTTATCCGCCTCCTCGTAAACTTGGTGGAGGGAGAAAAAGGGAAGATCTGTGCAGTGGAAGGTGCTGAGGATGAGTGGGTGGGGGTGAGACCCCGGAGAAGACCATTTATCTTGGGTGAGGAGAAAATGCATTAAGGTCTTAAGGGAAACTGATTGAGCTTTTTTAGCCTGCAACTGCTGTCCGGCCGTGAGAATCCTCTGCTGCCCCGTGGCAGAGATGTGACGGGGCTGGGATGGTGAGAGCCGCCTGGCCTCCCATGGCACAGCTCCTGCAGCTCTGGGCACTGCCCGGCTTGGGGCTCCTCTGCATGCCCCAGGGCTTGGTGGCACCGGTTTTCCCCTCTTTCAAGACTTAAGGCACCTGGTTGCCCCCTGCAATATCCCCCTGGGCCTGGGGAAGGACCTCAGGCACAGCTTGTCCCCCTGCCAGCCCAGCAACGGCTCTCAGGGCTGCAGGCACCAGCACAGCCTCACCTGGGTTACACCAGCCCGCCGGGAGGAGAAAAGCCCGGGGTGTTTACTGGGAGCAGGGAGCGGAGCAGTGCAGCGCTCTGTCCTCAGCTGCCTGTGCCACTCTGCAGAGGGACCAGGACCTTTTATAACAAACCCATCATTTTCTTAGGGTATTTGGCTCCGTTCTTTGATACAACGAGTTGGGAAAAAATAAATAATACTCATACTGCAATAGTGCACGTCAGTGCAGCCAGCCCCAGCCCTGTGGGACGGGGCTCAGCCCTCTGCATCCCCGGGGCGCGTCCACGCTCCCCGGGACACGGCCGGCCATGTCTCAGCGGCCGAGGACACTCCCGGAGCTGGGGTGTGCTCGGACCATCCCGGGCAGGCTGTCTAGCAGAAGCGTTATTACAGAAGCAGCGAGAACTTGAAAGCATTTCTTTCTTCCTTCATTACCTCCTTACGTTACCTCTGTCTTGCCTGAGTATCCAGGTGCTGATAATTGGCCAAACATCAGAGCAGCTGGAGCCGGTGCGAGCGCTGCTGAGCCCCGGCTGTCTGCTGAGCCCCACGGCCACGGCTGCTGCTCGTTTGCTTAGCTGGTAATTAACTCGGGACAGGCGTCCTCCTGGTCCTCCTGGATTCGTGCATGAAAGGACTCTGGAGGTAGGGGAGCAATTACCCACAGCAGCTCTCTGGGGCTGGTGCAAGAGGAAGCCATCTCGGGGTGTTTCCATTTGTTCCTAATGCTTCTTGGCACTTGTCTTTACTAGAACATTAGACCATGTTGGAACATGAGTTTGCTTCGGTGTATTAATTATGAGGATGATTAAGATAGGTCAGCAGTTAAGTGCAGACAGGCACGGTCATGTTCAGCGTAACGTCAGATGATGGGAGCTAATCCTGCGATTCCAATGAGATTCACCTGGGACCAGGTGGCATAACTACAACTGAAATTTTTTGGTCAAATTTAGATTTTGATGGGGGAAAAAAGATATTAGGCTGCAATATCGTGTTTACCAGCTTTTTTTTTTTTTCAAGTCAGCTCAGTTTTCTTTGGAAAACCCTTCCTGCCACTCATTTTTCCACCAGTTGGCTGCACAAAGAGCAGAAACGTCTGCCTCTCTCTGCAAGGCTCGGCCAGCCATGTCTCGCCGTGCTGCCCTCAGAGCTTTCCTCATCCCCAGCGTGACATTCGATGTCCGCAGCTGGTGTTAGCTCTTTCAGCGGACCTCCAGGTCTGCCACCAGCCCACTCCACGGCTGCCCCTCGCAGTGCAAGGCTCTCCCTGGCTTGCTTCACTGCATCCCGTGGAGGCCGTCATTAGCGTTTCTCAATCAATGCGTTCTCATTAGTGACTGGGAGCTTTGAATGAACATGGAGCCAAGGCAGAAAAAGTTCCTTTCCTGAGAAATTATAATGAAAGCAATAATGGTTGGGTCCTTGAGCAACGCCTCTGTATGACAATCGTTGTCTCGAGGCTACCTTAATTACGAAACAGTGTTCTCAGCCCCAGGCTTTGCGGTCTTGGTGCCTTTACTCTCTCTTGAGCAATATTTTATTGCTATTGTCCTAAACCTATTTCTTACTAAGTTCAGAGTATCTGAAAATTGTATGAACTATATGTTTGTTTTCTATTATGTTTGCACAAATTTCTTGTATTGTTCTATTTTTAATCAGTATCTGAAAGCCTAAAGCTGGGATTATGTAAAGGATTATAGGAGAATTAGGCACCCAAAGCCAATTGATTTTTCACTGTGATTTAGCCAAGTGCATTTGATAGGCTGGAGGCTGAAGTCTGCACTCATGGGCTTGGGTCCACCTCTCCTTGTATCTTTGTGGTTAAAGAGACCTCAGCACCTCTCAGGAGGCCCTTAAAAAGGACCAAGACAGGAGCAGGCAGTAAGAAGCTGCAGGTATGAGGAGGCAAATGTGGCCCTGAGACATTGAACTGCCATTGTGCCTTTGAAAAATCTCCTTCTGACTCCCTTAGGCTCTTTAGAAAACGCCACTATAAGTTACCATCAATTTCGATAATTAAGCACTGATTTAATTTTAGAGTAACAATAATTGTCAACATTTTCTAACCCAAGCACCTTAAATTAGACACACAAATCCAAACGTTGGCACTGGATCAAAGCAAAGTGGTGCGATTTTCAGAGATGCTGAGCACATGCAGCTCTCACTTGACAGTGTTGGAGGTTGTGCTCAGGACTTCAGAAAAACCAGGCCATTTGGAGTTGATCCTGCGCCAAGCTCGGCATTCAAAACACAGATTTCAACACCTTGCTTTAGGCACCTTGGATTTAAAAAAAAAAAAAAAAAAAGAAAGAAAGAAAAAAGAAAATTGGCCAGCAGTATTACAACAATTTTCCCTTGATGGAGTGAAAGCAGAGGTTGTCAGCCCTTTCATGGGGAAAGGGCTGGGTGGCACACCGATGTCCTCGCGGGGTGCACAATGGGACGTCGCCGGTGCTGGGGCTCCTCGCTGACAGCATGCGTACAGGACTGAGACAACAACCACGTTGTGGCTCCCCTGGGCCAGCCTTTTTCCAAAAAGGGACTCCTGTGTCCCATGGCGGCTTCACGGTGGGCTTTGGGAACTGGGAGGTGGCCGAGGACCTTGGGACCAGTGGGGTGCAGGTGGCAGAGCTGCTGCCCCTGCACGAGGGCAGACCTCCTGTGCAGGGACCCTACAGGTCAGGGCTGGGAAGGACTCACCCGCACCCCGTTGGACATCTTGTGGTGGTCTCTGCTGGTGCCACTGTTTGACCCAGGGACTGCTTGCTTTGGGGTGAGGTCCAGCACTGGGGACCGCTCGCCGTGCAGCGCTGTGGGGCACGGCGCGGGCAGCGGGACCTGGGGGACGCAGCCGGTCCCCGTCCCTGCTGTCGCACGGCAGGGTGACATGCCATGGCGGACATCAAAGCCCCGATTAAGCCAATACTTTAATCGTATCTCTGTCTCATTACTTGTCCCGGGCCTTTGATGAGTGCTTCACCTCTCTGTGCTCTCCCCACTCCCAGCCCCACCTCGAATTAGTACTTTTGCTTTATTTTTAGCAGTGGTTTGGAAATTGCTGGGGCTCCTTTTTTTTTCTTTCTTTCTTTCCTTCTTTCCTTTTNCTTCTTTCCTTTTTTTTTTTTTTTTTTTTTAAGATCATATCACAGAGCACTATGTCCCCTGCAGCCCCCCAGAACCCCAGCCAGCCGTTAAGGGCACATTCACACCTATTTTCCTGGCCTTGTCTCCCCTTTATTCTTATGAAGCTCTCATTGATTATTGCCCTTAAATTCCTCAGTCCGGTCATAGATAAAAGGATAACCACTTCAAAGCGAAGTGTTAAGAGTTTAACCTCGAGCTAAAAGAGTGGACAACAAGGTAATTGAGGGTAATAACTGATCACAGACCTACTTTCAAAGGCACATGCAAGCCTCACTTTCAGATGGCTTTAATTTTATTAACATTTGTAGCAGCTCTAGATGCTTTTGAATCATTACAAACTTCAAAGCTTGAGGTAACACTCCAAATGGAGAACCTGACACCAGGTTTTTTGTTCAGACCCACATCATATTGATAGTCTCTGTTGCAAGCATGTAACATCTCTTCTCAAACTATAAAAACCTAGATGAAAAAATATTGCCAATAGAGAAGATCAAAGCCTCAACCTCCCTTTGAATAATCCAAAAGGAGTCAAAACAGAAAACAACATGGAAAAAAATGTACCTATATTATTCCAACTATCTTTATCCATATTTAAACTTGTCTGCTGAGGTGGGTAAGTCTGGATAATTCTCCCTGAGTTTTTTCAAACTATTTGGCTAATCATCTGTTTCTCTTTGGGTATTTGGAACTGGCCTTTGTGCTCTCTGTGTATGAAGCACTTAAAGTCAGGGCTGGCCCAGGAATTTGGAAACAGCACATAAAGGAACAGCCCTGACTCAGCTGGGAGGGGGGGCATGTGACGTAAATATAAAAAATACATTTATAAACAGAAAAAGTATGGACTAAAATCCAAATGACAAAAATGCACAGGGTCCTCTAGTCTCCAGCCCCTGACAGTAGTGCCCGCGGTTGCCCCGGGCAGCTCCTCGTGCCTTGCACCCGTGCAAGCATCCCGTGGCTGCGCGGTGAACCAGAGCGAGGAATCGATCCAGGGTATAAATAGCCTTTTTCTTTGTCTATTTTTTGTACGGGGGAGGGTTATTTTTAACTGGATGCGTTCCCTGATCTAATGCATGAAGCACTCACGATGAAGGGGGTGGCCCGAGGAAGCAGGCTGTGGCTGCTGCCAAAGAACACCTCCCTGCTCCCCTCCACAGAAAGGCTGCGGCCGCTCCCGGCCGGTGCCAAGGCTGCCCGCAGCTTCAGGTGGGCAGGGGACACCTCCCTAGCCGCTCCGGCCACGGTACAGCCAGCAGGGGAAGAAAAATGGCTTTGATTTCTTTTTTCTGACTGGTTTACAGTGGTGTACAGCAGGTTTTATACTGCTGTCACCCTTCCTTCCTGATTTGCGTCGGTGTAATAGCAGATTATTGCGGTTCTTAGTGCGCTGCTGGACAAGCAGCAGGTCCGAGCCCAGGTCACTCGGCAGTGTCCCAGCTCCTGCCCTGGCTGTTGCAGCGGCGCTGCCACCGCAGCCCACCCTTGCTCAGAGCACTCGGGCTGCCACGGCTCAGAGGCGCAGAGCAAACCCGCAGTGGCTCCGAAGCACAGTGGCTTTCCTAAAACTGCTGAAGTACAGGGCTCAGCGCTCATTAACCCCAGGTATCTGGCCCACAGCTTTTTGTCATTTTACTTACAGCCCCGCATGACAGATCGACATTTCCAGTGTTGTCTGCTGTCAGGTGTATCACACAAGAGTCTCGTTATCTGTGTTCACTTCAATAGCAGATGTGAACGGGTATGAGCTTGTGGAAACTACATACTTTTGAGTTTATTAAATAACTTATATTTTAGCCTGCACCGATATTACATTCTTTATGAACTGAAATCAATTTGACATAAGCAGTTCTCTGTTCTCATGTTCGGTATGTGCCTGTGTAATGAAAGGACAACGGTACGTTGGTTAAATCTACAGAATTTATGTTATTGTCTAAAGTTATGTCTAGAATAATAAGCAGCTATTTTAGCATTTCTGTTGTGCTTTTAATGAGTCTATTATCCACCCCGTCTGTGCAACTGATAAATGGGACCAGCACTAAAACATGTGTTACCAGTGCCCAAGGCAGGCCCTGACTCGCAGATCTGGATCTGTACAAAACGTGCTCAGAAATCACAGCCCCTGCAGCGCTGGCTGCCCCTCGGTTCCCACCTCTGTCCCCGCTCCGTGCCATCCCCAGCTCCCGGCCCCCGCACCGGGCGAGAGCCCACCACCGCCCCCAGCGCGTGTCAATGGGACGGACTCGTCACGGCAGCCGCTCGTTTCGTTTGACCCCAAGGACTAAACGGGCAGGGTGCGAGTGGCAGGCGAGTGGGGATTGTGGTTGTCTCATCGCAGAGCTCTATTTCCACAGGGCCATTTCCAAGCAAAATCTCCCCTGCATGATTAAGACAAGAGCAGTGTTCTCCTTTCAGCTTGCAGGGGGCTCGTGTGGGAGCTCTCACATCAGTGGGAGTCACACACACAGATAGGAAAATAGCCCCATGAGCAGATCACTAACAAAATCCTCAGAACCGTGTTCTTCTGCAGACTGGAAACGCTGCAGCACGTAGCTGTCCTGTAGCCCTCGCAACCTGGCCGTGAACTGTCCACGCGGGGATTCCAGCTCTTACTGCTTTCTGGGAGATTTTAGCACTTCCCCCAGGTAGAAATGTTCCTGTAACAGAACGAGCTCATCTCAGGAAGCAGCAGCTGGGACTTAGGAGGTGACAGCAACCTCCTGCTTCCTGCCATGGCCACCAGCCCCTGTCAGCACCTCCAGCTGCATGGTCACCAATGAGCTGGTGTGCAGGTTTTATTAGAAGACCTAAGAGGGGAACATGGGAGGAGATGTGCTGGCCTTTTCCAGTGTAATCGTAGCAAACTAGGAACTGCCCCAGTCCCCAGAGACCCCTCATGGAGATGGGCTACAGCTTGCACAACTCCATGAGCTGGAAGGGCTCTTGAAGGAACCGGGTGACGATTCCCCATGGTCATCCTGAAAAACAAAAATGCTAAGAAAAATGGGTGGGGTGGCCAGTGGTGATGAGAAAGGGCCAGGAATATGCTATGAAGATATCAGGAGACTTAAGTTAGATTGGTTCTCAAGGGGAAAAAAAAGTGTCTTAATTTCAGCTGTGCTGGGAAGAGAGGGAGAAGCCCAGAACCTGGTTTCTGTGACCACAGCTGGTGACTGCAGTAGTGAGGATGTGGCCAAGTATCACTTCAGTTTCTCCTGATTTTTCAGTGATATAACAAGGTACTCTGTCACCCCCAGTTTCTTATGGGGAGAAAGAATACTTGGTAAATGATCTCCAGGCTTCTAAAAAAGGATTAGAAATCATAACTAGCAAAAGGAGAAAAGATTAAAACAATATTTTGATGGTCTTTCCCACAGCATGATGATATCTACTAAAAAGAAAAATCAATAATGACTCTTAACCAAAGATGTGTCCAAAGAGCCATTTTTGGGACTAGTCTGGAGAGAGATTGACCTCATGCTTGTTGAGCTTCCCCTACATTTAATGAAAAGGTGAAACAAAGAGCTGAGATTAATTATTTAACCTTTCTTGAAAGGATCATGGTGTAGGTTCCCACAGTGGAAGAAAACATGTTTTCATACAGTCAACAGGACTTCGGCAGAGGAAGGTACTATCTACTAAAAAAAAAAGCATAAATTAGATAAATTGGGGAAAAGGGAGAGTAGTACAAACTGATACTGGATGAAATGGTACCAAAAATGTGCAGAAAGGGCCCAGTTCCAGGGAAAACTCTCCCAGGTACCATCCAGGTATTTGTTTGAGAACCGGATGGCCCCACGGTAATAAATGTGTTTCTGGATGTTGGTGCTGCTCTAGAGAGAGGAGAAGGGCTGGCAGCTGGATCTATGTTGTGCCACAAAAGTACAGTGAATTCTTCTGGTTCCAGTTCTGGAAAATCGTGTAAAGAATACATAAATGCTTCTGATGAGGAGGGTCAGGTCCTACAGCACAAATCCTGTCACCAGGGGCCCCATGTATGCTGATCTGAATAAAAGAGTACAGGAGTGGCAGCCTTTAGGGCATTTCCTTCGATCCAAGGCAAAGAAGTAGAGCTTTGTGCTCAGCCTGCCTCCATCAGCCTGCCAGTGGTGGCTTTGGTGAAGGAGAAATCAAACCAAAGGGCCTCTGTTGTTTTTTGGGACTGTGCTGGTTTTCCCCATACAGTGGGAAGTCCCACACCAGGTGCAGGTCAGCAACAAACCAACTTAGTGCTTTTGCTCTGTAACAGAAGCAGACCTGGGACAAGTCCCATCCCGTGGTGTCCCATCCCATCCCACCCTTTCTCAGGCAGACTGCTCATGCGAACCATTTATACCATCCCTGGAGGCTGGGGTTTCTCCCGAGGCAAGGCCAAGAGGGATCCTTGGGGCATTCCCAGCACCACAATCAGGCTCACGTAGTGTCCTGTAAGGTGTGTTTGAGCACGGGCATCTCAAATCATGAAAACATTGCTTAACTAAATAATTGGCGCTCTGGTTCCTCCCTGGTTATTGTCCCCTCCATCTGACAGACACCGGGGATATTCTTCTCAGTGGTGTTTCCAGCATCGATTGGGCTCTGGTAAGGGGCTTGGTTATGCACCCATTTGTGTACAGCAAACTCCAGGGACTTTGGGGCTGGGGATGCGCCTGTGGATCCACTGGGCAATGTGGGGATGAGGCTTTCTCCATGCAAAGTCTCCTCCCTCCAGTCTGTACTTCACAGGCATCCTTGAAAGAAACAGTTGTTGTTTTGTGGCCTCAGTATTGGTCCAGCTTGTGAGAGGCAAGGTGGTGGCACCATCCAGCTCTTGAAAGCACTGCGAGGGCTGGAGTCTCACACCCTTCAGTGTCTTCCCTGATACTGAGAATTGAATTGACAGGCAGAAACAAACCAAAACTGGTGTAATTTTAGGGTACTCTACTTTGACAGTGCACCTAAAAATAACTGTACAAAAGGGTTGTGGGTTGGTTTTTTTTGTTTTTTGTTTTTTTGTTTTTTTTTTTTAAAAATCATTTGGAGAGTTTATTTGACTTAGGGATCTCAAAGGTTTCCAGTAGTCGGGAAAGCTTATTTGCTCATAACTGTTGTTGCTCTTCTCCTGCTTTTCCCATTATCATCACCCTTTCAGGATCATGAGGATCGGGATACTCAGGGCCCTGCTGTCTGTGTGGGATGCCCAGTGGCAGACACAGGTCAAAACGCACTGCGCCAGCCCAGCAAGCAGCCTGCTGCACAGGAAGGGTTAAATTTCATGCTGCAGCTGCAAAGCCCAATTTCTTGATTTCCTGTTAATGACATTATTGCCTACATAAAACCATTGAAACATGTTTCTTTCATTTGTTTAATTTCAAATTCTGAGCACACTAGCTGGAAACTATGTTTAATAGTTAAACTCAAAACATTTGGATTTCCTTTCCTCCCTGAGATTTTCAGTGAGTACACTTCATACTTAGTTGAGTTTTTAAGTAACCATTTTTACACAGCTCTAGAAGCCAGCCAGAAAACAAAAAGGATTATATTGCAGAATCAAATCACATCAGTTCAGGCTAGTAACACATCATATATTTCACTTCCTCCGCAGCCCTGCCAAGATACCATCAGACCCGACTTGTTACCACACTGGCCGTGTTCTCTTCCAGGAGCGTCCAGCCTTTGCAGAACCAGAGCCAGCACACGCTGCTTGCTCTGTGCACGCAGGAGAATGGCTTCCCTCAGCATGCATGGAAAAAATGTTCCTGTTTCCATGAACAAATAGGATGGATTCTGCTGTAGGCCTTCCTGCCCTTGCTAGCACCGATGCTCCCATTACCTCCTGGTCTTTCTCCCGCGTCCTCCTGCTGAAGCTCGCTGCCTGGTTCTTGCTGTGCTGCCCAGTGCTCTCTGGTAGGCAGGGTGAGCACGGGGCAGGCAGGAGCAGGACGGGCGCACGCGTAGGTGGTTCTGCAGCTGCTTGAATTGGAAGGGAAGCCCCTTCTGAACCCATTTGGCAGATAAAGATCCAAAGTGCCAGAGGAATGTTATCTGGTGATGCTGTTAGCAGACTGACACAACCTCTGCAAGGAGCAGAGGGGCTGTAGCCCTCTCAGGGTGAGGGACACCTCACGGGCAGTGTAAGGCCCCACTGCTCGCGCGGCGGGGTGTCTAAGGGTTGCTTCACGAGCACTCACAGGGCCGGGGGACGGAGAACCCCAAGGAAAACTGACCCCCACGCCACTTTGGATTCAGTCTCCTCGGCACATGTACGCTATATACGAAGCGAACCAGAATCAGTATTATGCCTAGCAGAAGCAGTGAGCAGAGACAGATCGAGGAGGAGCATGGCCCCGAATGGGACTCCCAGGAGTTCCCACCTGGTCCTGCACTCGATGGCTCTGCCGTGGCATTGCGGGTATGTCCCCAGCAGCCACAGCAGTGCTGCCATCTCATCCCACATCCAAGGACATCAGTGGAAATACTTCCACCTTCTCACAAATTAGCTCGATCTGAATACCGCACAGGGTGTTTTTGTAATGTAGGCACCTCCTGGCCTTCAGTAGGACTTAAATGTTATCTTCAGGGGCACGCATCCAGGCAAGTAGTTGCCCGTCAGAGGCCTTGTAGACCTGGTCTACTACTGTTTACTTGAACAAGAAGCTAGCAGAGAAAGTGGTGTCTAGTTCATGTGTAACGAGGAAGGGCTTGTGGAAAAAATAAGTCATGGAAAGTTGGCCATAAATATCCTGATTCCTCTTTTTTGCCCCCACCCTCTTTTCAATCAGTATTCTGTGCAGGTGAAGGAAGCGGTCCAAAAATGTTAATAGATAGCAAAGTGCTTGTGTGCGTTTTATCAGCTCTCATAGAGCGTTTAATGCTGATACGGTGCCCCTTTCAAGTCTAAAAAATCTGGCCAAAAGTGTGCAGATAGCAGGGAGCACGCTGAACAAAACATCAAGGAAAAAAGTCTGTAGGGGGGAATGGAAATGTTAAAAGGATTATAGGAAGAGAAAATGCATCAGACTTATCTGGCAATACTTGGTAACAAAAGTATGTCGATTTATGAAACGAACTTCAAATCCCACAAAACTAATTGTGTTTTCTTGTCTTATTTTTGAGTATCTCTGGCAGTGCTTTTTTCTCCACTGCAAAAGCATGTCTGCATGTGGATAATATTCTGTGCTTGCAGTACATAGAGAGATTATACAGCTGATCGGTTTTATACCTCTTAAACTAATGATGTTAAACTAGTTTATATAAAAAAAAGGCAGAATAACTTCAAAGGTTCACATGTGGGTTACAAACCTCTCATGTCATCTGTATACAGGGCCTTCCTCGTATTTTGATCAAGACTGTTCCCAGCACTTCTGCTGAAATACTTGCAAGCCTTTGATCTTGTTATCAACATGACCACCAGCGAGAATCCCACAGCTTGCTGAGCATATGACAGCGCACATGACGTCAGCCAGCGTCTCTGACTAATGCTGCGTTTGGGTTTCGGCCGTGCCGTCGCGTGGGTCCCCCTCGGGCTGCGCTTATTGCAGAGCAGTGGTCCCACCACAGCGACGCTGCGCACCCCGAGCCCCTCGGCACCCCGCTGCCGTGCGTTTTGCAGTGGTGGGAAGAGTCAGCGTCGCTGCGGGCTCTCCTCTTGCCTGGCAGCATCCATGTAGCAGTGCCCCAGCGGCTGGGGTTGGCTGGGGCTCGGTGGTGTTTTGTGGCTTTGTCACCGGTTTGGGGATGTCCACTGGGAAGGCACTGCCATGTCCTCAGTGTCCCCTGGTGTGTGCAGTGACAGCACCAACTGTCATCTCCGGAACACGACTTGCGGTCCAGGAAAAGCACAATGTAAAACATAGGCATTTACCGAGGCTGTTAGATTTGATTATGCTCCCTGTATCACTATAGTTTCAACAAACCAGCGTATAGGAAAGCGATTAGCTGTCAGCACTGGCACTTGGGATGGCCACGCGCCTGAAGCGGCCGGGAGGAGCAGTGGAGCAGCACCACTCACCTGCGAGAAAAGTAAGCCCACCTCAACGGCCAGCCAACGCTTGCACAAGCAGCCGAGGAGGCTTTGCACCGCTTTTCCCCCGGGCACACACCGAGGCAGGAGGCATCGGATGGATGAAATCGTCCCTGATGGGTGGACACTGTCAGCGAGGCTTGCGCCGGACAGGATGAGCGATGTGACAAGGCAGGAGAGGCTGGAGGGGGACAGCAGTATCTCCTTTGGACATGCCGGTGCTGAGAGGACTGCTTCAAGGTGAAAGCAGTTTAAGAACTGACAAGGTTTAGGTCTCTCGGCTTGGTTGTACCCATAAATAACTGTAGCCAGGAGAGCCAAACAGCACAGCCCTGGTGTCACCTTCAGAGCCTCGCTATTGCTGGCGTTTGACCTAGTTTTCAGCAGGAAGACAACAACCTGGAGGCATCTCCTTTGGAGCAGAACACCTGCGAAACAACTGCCTTGTGGGCAGACAAGGCAGTGAAGGAGCCGAGTGGTTCGGGTGCAGGCCGGACAGCGCGGGGCGTCGCGTCACAAGCCCAGCAAGTGCGGACCGGCACATCTGCCAGCGCCGCACCGAGAGCGGGCCGGAGAGATGCTCCTAGACCGGCACTCGTGTCCTTAATGGCTCCCACCGCTTTTTTCTTTCCTACATTTTTTTTTTCACTACCTGCTCCAAAAAAGCTCTCACCAAAAAAAAAAAAAAAAAAAATCATTTCTCTTTATTATGGAGCTTCACTGCATATGGATTCTTTTCATCTAAAATGATTCCTTTTGGTGCCATGATGTGACTTCAAGCTTCTTTGCTCTGACTGTGAATGTGATATATAGCAGCATCCAGCAAGGCGAGGATGTGTCTGGCCTTTGCAGTGGCATCAGCAGGGCATTAGCACGACTGGGTGACACTACTTTACAGAGCTTTTTGCAGTCATTTTTCACACATTACCGAATTTATATCGAAAATAAAAAAGAGCTAACATAAAATATAAGTAGTTAATTTTCCTGCTGTTCAGCCTGGGAATTCAGATTCAAGTTTAGACTGGAAAATCAGAAGAAAATTCAAAGATACTCTGCTTTCTTGATGACTGCAGCTGCTACCTGAACACAGAGATTCCCTGTAGATCTACGAACAAGAACTTCCAGAAACTGATAAAGATGAAGAAAACTGTGGAAGACCTTCTTGTACCTGCCACCGCCTGCCTAGTTCATCAGATTACTTTCAAACCTCAGGCACTACGTGACTCTTCCCCGTTGGCAGGATGAGAAAATAGACTCCTTGACTGGACATGCAGAAAATGAATGGGGCCACTGCAGCTCCGGGAGGACAGACCGCTCTGCGAGCACTTGCACACAAAGCCATGTCCCCAGGGGCTTGCCCTCCTCTAATTTCATTCCCAAAGCAGCCACTTTCGGTGTCAGAGGCAGGATGGTGGGCTGTTCTTTGGGTGGGCCGTTCTGATGCACGTGCTGTGCCAATTAATGCAGTAGTTAGGTACCTGGGTTGCTCTGTTGCTTGGTGCACTCCCAGGGCATCGGTGCATGGTTGAGGCAGTATTACTGCACAACGGGACTTGGGGAAAACTGGTTGGTTAAATGACACTTTTATGCTTTTGTGAAACATAATGAAATGATACTGGAAAAGATTTTATTCCAAAGTGGAAAAGTTCAAGATTTTCAGCTTCCATTACAATGGCTTAACTTTCCATGCTACAGTGGTAAATGGGACAGAGTTTTTAATGCCAACATGCTGTTTCAAAGTAAGTTCAGGATACAGAACCAGGCAGAGATCCATCACCTCCTGGTGGTTGGCGGTGGTCTGTCCTGGGCTAGAGGAGTTCTCACCACCACCATTGCAAGGGGCTCAGGGGACACAGGCTGCTCGTTCTCCCAGGAAAGGATCGTTTTGCATGGTTCAGTAGCATCTGGCATAGTGGCATGTCGATACTTGGCACCAGTGGCAGTAAAAATACCAGTAATTCTAATAATTCGTAACTGCTTGTTGGACCTAGAAATGGCTTTTACTGCTCGGCATTATAGGACGCTTGTAGGTTTGGCAGAAAGTTTGCTTTCCCTGTCCAGTGGTAGACATTCCCAGGCCTGAAAAATGTGTAATTGGGCAGCAACAACAAATCCACCGACATGTTATTTCATATTATTAGCCCAGGTTGCCCAGGCCAGGCATCTATTAATATGCACGGGGTTAGCTCCTCGCTGCTGTGCATAGCTCTCAGATGCACTCAGCCATCCCAGAGCTGATGAAATTGCAGCTTCAAAGGATGCCACGTCCAGGGCCACCGCGACGCTCGGCCTCCTCGCTGTTTGGCTTATGATCTTGGTGGAGCCGGCGGTTTGAGCGGGGCCAAGAGGAGAGGAAGAAACAGCGAGCTCTTGAGCTCATGGTGAAGACAAGCACTTTGTTTAGGGATGTTGTAAACGAGTTGTGTTTTCAGTGGCATTCAAAGAGAAGGCGGCTTGGATGGGCAGGGAGATGCGCGGTTTTATGGCCGCAGCTCCCTGATTTCCATCCTCCCTAGGATCACGTTAAGCAGCTGGGGCCAAAGCGGGGGTTTCCCTGCTGTGCCAGCTGCTGGGGACGGGGACATGAGCGGGGTCCCTTGTGCCTCGTCGTTCCTGTGGGGTTTCATGATGGGGTCCACCCTTGTGGTGGAGATGTGGAGGTGTGGGAGGGCAGCAGAGACGGGGTGAGGCTGATGGAGACACACCTCAGCGGTGGGTCCTTTTTGGCTCCCTTTCTCAGGGCTGTGGGTATTTTTGCTGGCTGGCATGGGCAACTGCAGACTGTGCCAGGGGCAGGGTGGGGGCACAGCATGAGACGTGTGCTTTTACATTTCCCGGGGCATGCCATGAACGATGCTCAGGCACACTAAAATTGGAAGGTACCATTTTTTTTGCCAGAGGTAAAAATGCCACGTGTGCTGCTTGCCCTGCCCCTGCCTTGCCTGCGCTGCCCAGCTGCCATCACCTTCCCAGCCCCATGGGTGCGTGCCGTGGGGCTGCAGCAGGCCCAGCAGCCCAGGGGCACAGGCTCATTTCCAAAGCTTTTCGCCTAGCAGAAAGGGGGATTGAGGGGTTGCTGAGCACAGCCGCAAACCTGGGTACAGGGTGCCTGCAGAGGTCCCTGCCTGGGGGCTTGCGGAGTGCCAGGTGCTGCAGGGGGGCTGGCACAGGGGGGCTTGTGCTTAGGTGCAGAAGTGCTTGCAAGAGTGGAGCTTTACCCCCAAATATTTGCTCATGGATATGGTAGAGACAATCCATTTGGTGCCTCTGAGAGGACTTGCAATCTGGGAATTAATAATGATAATAAAAATAAAGCAGAGCTCGACTTCAAAAGCTCGTCCTGCTGTGGCATTGCCCCTCCACCCAGCTCCACCACCCACTTCTGAACTCTGCACGTTAAACTCGGGCTTGTTCGCTGCATTCCAGCAACATGGAAATGGGGCTGCAGGGCGGGCAGTGGAAAGAGGGACAGAGCCCAGCCAGGGCTTCGCTGGCAGGGCCATGACGGGCTTCTGCTGGGGGGGAACCCCCGAGCCCCCACGTCCAGCCTGGGAGCAGGGCTGGGAGGAGGGCAGGAGGTGCCTTGGATCTGGAGGACAGGTTTGGGGGCCAATCCCTAATTAAAACCTCTTGCATGAAGTTAAAAAAACTCAATTCCGTGCCTGTTTAATATTTAACAGATGGGGAGGTGGGGGGAAGATATGAACACAACGGCAGAAAGAGTTGCTGGTGTGCCAGCTATATTGCAATCAGATATTGTTTAATTAGTATGCAGAGCGAAAACATGCCTTCGGATTATTTATTAAGGAAAAAAAACAGGGGGGCAGCACCCGCCCCATTTTCTCCCTGAGAGGAAAACTTTTCGCCAAGTTTTCATGCCTGCGAGTACCCTCCCGCCCTGCAGTACTGCGGCGGGCCAGGGGACGAGGCAGCGAGGTGCAGCCGCGGAAGGGCGCGGAGCGGCGCGGAAGGGCCCCGCCTGCGCCTTTAAGGCGGCGGCGGCGGTGGCGGCGGCGGCGGC